>CAKOAT010487377.1:59458-196433 GCA_932364175.1 Eruca vesicaria subsp. sativa
CTCTCTCTCTCTCTCTCTCTCTCTCTCTCTCTCTCTCTCTCTCTCTCTCTCTCTCTCTCTCTTTCTCTCTCTCTCTCTCTCTCTCTCTCTCTCGATGTAAGTCCCCCTTCCCTCTCACTCTTTTATTTTTAGTTTAGGTAGTAAATTAGGTGGTTAGCTTAGGTAATTAGTTTAAGTGATTAGTTTTGGTGATTAGTTTAAGATAACCGGATGATGACATTTGTTTTTTTTTTCATTTAGATGTCTCCTAGAAAAAAACCAAGTGGACCCCCTCCTACTTATAGTCAGATGTTTCATTTAGATGACTTGAAACAAGCTCACTTGGAGGAAGTTCCATGATTATCCTTTGTAATATTTATATCTATTTTTTTCTCTTGTTTTAATGTGTTTGAATAGGTTTAAGGGCAAGTTTGGGTCTTCCCAAGGGTCATGTCAAAACTTCCAAGGTCACAACTAGCCCTCCATCCTCATTCCTTTCTCTCATCAAGCAAACTCCAAGTAAGTGCATCCTTACCTTTGTAAATATTTAGTTCTTTCATCTTTTATTTCTCTTTTGATCTCTCTTCCAAGTTTACTCTCACACAAGAGACTGTGTGAAGTAAGTTTGGGGGAGAGTCTACTATCACACATTGTGTTGTTTACTCTCATGCATTGCATTGTAAATACTTATATGCATAGAAAAATCCAATTAAAAAAATTGATTGATTTTTTTTGAAAAGCAACAAAAAGAAGCATTTTGGTTTCATCATTGCATCTTCAGGATTGAGTCTAGAAACATATAGATTGCATTCATGCAGTGGGAGTTAACCTTGTAAAGAAACACATGCTTAGAACTCAAAATGACACCCTAGTCAATCATAGCAAGTAGCTTAAGCATCTCTTGAAAAGCTTACATGCTTCGAGCCTTGAAAACTCTTCTTGAAACTTGTTGCTTGTGTGAGATTGACATTCTCCTTGAAAACAACTCCTAAATGAACTTGAAACTTAATGAACTTAATCTATCTTTCTTATGGGTACTTGTATGCTTGATCATGGATCTTATATATATTTGAGTTTGATTTTATCCTTTCTACCATTCTTTGATAACCCAAATGGCACCTCCTTACTCTTTAGCCCTTGCCATTCTTTGAAGCCTAAATAATATCTGCTTGAGTGAGGCCTTTTCCTTGATAGCTTTCCATGTGCAAAATCTTGAGAGTATTGGGGGCGACATTGGTTTGTCCTCATCTTTGGCTAGCTATAGGACCTCATGTGAGCTAGAAATTAGGATGGGAAGTGTGATATTGTAGTATAAAGAGTCATCTTGGGTATTGAGGTGATAGATAAGTGAAAGGAATGAACCAAAGAAAGAAGAGCCACTAGGGACCAAAAAAAGCTCTAGAATCATCAAATAAAAACCCCTTAGAATAAAAAATAAAAATAAAAAATAAAAAAAAGAAACCAAAAGAGTCAAAAATGATTTGGGGAAAGCAAAAGAAGAATAAGAATAGAGCATAAGTATAAGAATGGAAAAAAAAAAGAGTCCCTAGTTGGTTCAAAGAAAAGCAAAAAAAAAGGGTTCATTGGGGTAAGTGAAGGAGAGAATGATCTTAAAACTCTTTAGGATGGAATGGGTTTTGGATTAGCACCAAGAAAAAGGGTAGAGCTTAAAGATGTCTAGGAAAAGTGTGGAATGATGAGAACAAGCAATGTATGCATGAATTACTTATTTTCATAGATAAATTTTGCATAATGATCAAGCCCTTATTCTTGAGTGTAAGCCACTAGAAAGAAATGAGTTGAAACCCCTCTTCTATCCTCATTGAGCCATTTCAGTTACCAAGCCTAATGATTGAGATCAAGTTTTCATTTGCAAGAACTCACTTGTTAACTTGTGCTTAAAAGAATGTGAGAGTTGTTGGAGGAGAAATGTTGGTTGGTGATCCATCAGCTTGTGTAAAGGTAAGAATCTATAGGCCTTGAGAAAATAGAGCGCACTAAAAATATTGCTCATGCTATATTTATGTTTATGTAGGATGTGATATTGAAGTCTAAGAAGTGTATCTTTAGGTTCTAAGCTCCCATTTTCAATCCTATTTCCCATTGACGTTAATGAAATTACTTGAGGACAAGTAAGAGAATAGTTTGGCAGAGTTGATATCTTGCATATTTACATGATTTTAGCCATTCATTCTTGTACATTTTGATCATGTAGATTAGGTATTAGGCATCTTCAGGTCCATATTGTGTTCATATGTCCTTATTAGATGTTAGAGTGTGCCATAGAGTGATTGGAAGTGTTTGGGAGCATTGTGATCCAAAAGGGGGTGAATGATGAACATTGAAGGAGGCCTTAATGATGTCTTCTATTTCTAAGATTCTGGGAAGACATAGGAAATTGATTAAGCTAAATTTCCAATGGAAGTGGTCTCAGGTCGATTAGAGTTGTATGCTAACAGTTAAGGCTAATTTACTGGACACATATCAGTATTCGAGAAAACCCGGCGGCCAGTTCTGTTTGCCAGCCTCGACGAGTCGTCCAACCTTGCGGCCTGCTGGCTTCCAAACCAAGTGGCCACACTCGCCCGCCCATGTGGCCACCTCCGAGCGCCAGCATACCATCTTCCAAGCCCAGCGGCCAGCTCTGCCCGCCCATTGACCACAAGCTTTATTGTCCCTTTCTGCGTGTCCTTGGCATCCAGCACCAGCGGCCGTCCCTTTCCTGCCAGCCAGCCAGTGTCCAGCACCAGCGGCTAGCTTTTCCCGCCCGCCGCCTATCCGACCCAAACATAACCGGGTCGATCCGGATTTGTCGGGTTAACCCGGTTTGACTTATCTAATCTATAAATATTGTTTAGACCTAATTTTTAAAGGGAAATTGCACTCAATAACCTCCAAACACTTTATAATTGACCCAATGACCAAAAGCCCTACTTCATCTATATACCGTGTGTATTTTCAATATAATACCCCTTCTGTCCTCTAAAGCAACCGGCCCAACTTGTTAGATAAAATAAAAAATAAATAAATAATTACCACGATTATAAATGTAACGCGTCGCCCTTTTTACTTCCACATCTTCTTCCTAACTTTTCTCCGTCACTTTATCGGAATATGAACAGGGAGACATAATCAAAGTCCTCTCACACTTCTCTCTGCAATCGAATCGAAGATCTCGGTTTCTGTAAGGGGAGAAACACTCGTCCTTCTTACTCTGTCTCTATCACGCAGTTCTCAAACCCTATTCACAATTGGATCAGATTCCTACGCCGGCGATTTCAAGTTCGAACTCTCATCAGCTTCCGTAGATCCTTACTCTTTCGTAAGCTTTGATTTTATTATTGTTGTGAAGCGTTTCTTATTCCAAATCTTTGCTTCGATTATTGTTCCCCTCTTTTGTATGATTGAGTGAGTTTTGTTCTATTTCATAAATTTGTTGTTCCATCTACATATAATATTTTGAGTTCTGTTCTATTTGAGTTGAGTCTAAGGAGTTGATCTGTTCTATATACATATGATTTAGTGAGTTTTGTTCTATTTCATAAATTTGTTGTTCCATCTACATATAATATTTTGAGTTATGTTCTATTTGAGTAGAGTCTAAGGAGTTGTTCTGTTCTATACATTTACTTGTATGTATGTCGTTGTGCTGTTCTATGTTACAATCATATTATATTCTATGTCAAAATTGGATTCCGTTCTATGTCGACTTGGATTTTATTCTATATCAAACTCGGATTCTATTTCTGTTTATACATGTTCATGGTTTGTTCTACTCGATTGGAATTGCCTGTCTTTAGTTTTTTGGCTTATCAGGATCGTAATGGAAGTTCAGGAACTGCCCATCAGATTGTTTCAGACAGAGTTTGAGCCAGTTGGAAGGAAAAGGGTTAATAGTTACTTCAACCTTCGGTGGATAGAGTTGATCAAGCTTGCGATAGATGAGGATGATTTGGAGATGTTGCAAGGAACACAATTTTCTACAGTCCTTCGGATGGGTGGCCATACGTTCTCCGTCATCTTTGCTCATTATTTTCTCTTCCACATGTTTTTACTGAATTTCGTGAAACCGTATGCGGTTATTAGTACTGTGACGTGGCGTATGTTAAATACTATGCAACTGTACAAATAACTTCTACTAAAGATTATGCAGCTATACATATATACAATCATTGCCCATGCTATTCTATTTTGGAATCACCCATAAACCGTTTTTGTACAATTAAAATACAGCATAATATTATATGGAACTCCATACTATAATTTATAAAACCTAAATACTATTCTGTCCAATATAGTATAAAAAAGTGACTAGAGTTTTTGAAAAGGAATTATAATATGGTGTTGCGGTACCATAAACCACCAACGTCATCTCACCTATATATTAGTAACCGGGAACTTCCTCTTTAAAAGGGTAAAACCGGACCTTTCATGTGTTAAATGTTAGCGATTGAAATATGTCATAATCATAGCTATATCCTTAATTTCCATTTGTGTTTTGTATATTCAACAAATTCTCCCATTTTTAAATCTATCTTGTTTTCTCTCTAAACAAAAACCTATTTGGAAAAAAAATTTAATCTTTTGTAATCTAATCTTTTTTTTCTCTGAGTAATTTGAGTTTATATCATCTTCTAAACATGATTAGTCTTGAATCCATCATGGGTTTAAGGTTAAACATGGTGATTAGTGAGTAGACCACTTTTGGATTTATGGGTTAGGAAGATTAAGGGTGATTAAGTGTAGATCTAGGAGTTGTAGATCCTTGCTTCTTGAGTGATCTTAAATCTATTTAGGAGTTGGCCTCTCTAAAATAGAGCTTTAGGCATTTTCCACCCACAATGTGTATGATGAAATGCCTAAACCAACTTTCCAATGTTTTTAACATTTTTTACCAAAGATATTTGGTGTTAAAGGTTTTAGGACAGCTTATGGACTTGTTATTAATGATCAAACAAGTAATAAAAAGAAAATAAGAGGTCCATTTAACCTATCCACTTCATCAAATTTAATCAACCAATGAAAATATTCCAATTTGACATGTCACCCAGAGGCACATCTTAAATTATAAAAATGTGGTATGTTAAATTTGAATAACTAAATTTTGTCAGCTCTGCTGGTACTTTTACTTTGGCTCACACCCCTTAACCTGAGTTCAAACCTATCTAACACCCTATTTTACATCTTTTTTATTTAAACCTTTAAGGCCCATTTAGTTTTAGCCCATGTTTGGAATCATTCTGGGTTCACCACTGATGTCACCTAAACTTCTATCGCCCGGATCTTAAATAGGTCATTCCTTTTGAGCTCATTATTTTCATCATGGCCCATCTAAAATCCACATCGTCAACTCTGGCCTTCTTTGACGTTAACGATGATGATGATCGACTTTGGTACTTCCACTCTCTGCAAATCAATATTTCTTCTCTAAAATAATCATGACTCAATCTCAATCTTACTTCTGTTCTTAAATCTTTTTTGATGATTTCGTTTCACCTCCCACCGTTCCTCTCCTAATTCTTTTCAACAAATAAATTCCAAATCGCCTGATCCATAAAGCCCATCTCCTCCTCCTCCTCTTCCATTTTTGTCTTCTCCACTGTCTCTCATGCGATGATATTTTCTTTACCAATCTGCAACATTATCATTCTCACAGCAGAATACCATCGGCTGACCTACGTGGCTAACCAGCATCTCAGACGAAGCTATCCACGGCCATTCCAGTTTTTTTTTAAAAAAGGTTAGGACATTCATATATTAAAATTACAATTCTCTCTCACACTTTCATCTCCATGGAGCTTTGACTGGTTACATGTCTGCAATCTAGATATTGATTTTAGATTTCCCATTTTCATAACACTCATATTATCTTCTCTTTATTTGTTCCTCCGGCAACAACCAATGGTTAAGGGAGCGAGAAGAAGGAACATACCACCATGATAAAACTTTTGATTTTCTTCTTAATTTTCTAAAACTAATAATAACATGACTAAATCTATGCTTTTGGTTTCAGCCAGAGCAGATGGTTTTCATTGACTCCAGAACCAGAAAGTTCAAAACTTAGTAGCTGAGCATTGGAAGTTTCTGTAGGCCATTATGATGACTAAGACAAGAATATTCTATGAGGTTCTCTCTATTGTATCTTTTCCCCTTCTGTTGTTAATTGTTATCGCAAAAGGTTTAGTTTCTCATCACTTCAAGTGTTAATTGACTATTTTAATTTAGAATCCTTCTTCAGATGTAATGCATAATCCTTATAACAGTGTAAATATCACCATCTGCAGGGGAAACAATTTTAAATGTATGATGTGGGACAAAAGTGCGGAAGTTAAACAGAAGTGGAAGTACCCATTCCTTACTCTTGGTGACAACCACGTAACCAAAAAGAGTTGGAGGTAAATCAGTGTCATCACATTTTCCAAACCTAACATTTTTGTTACTTTTTATTATTTTGAGATTTCATTGTGTTTTTTCTATATGAAAAGCTACACTGCTTAGTTGTTAGTTTAATTTACCACACCATCATACTGCTCTGTCTATCATGTTTGTTTAAAGTTATAGAGTTCGTTTTTTTTAAATAACAGCTTGTGTTTAGTATGACTATTAGTGTTTGTTTTTAAATTAAAAAAAACCATTCGTGTTTCTCTTAAACTCGAATTCATTTTTGTTTTCAAATTGTGGATCAGATTGTTTTTAATTTACATGTCCTTTTCTACTAATTTGTGTTGGCATTTTTTTTTTGTTTTTAAATTAAGTTTGTGTTTATTTCCAAATTAATGATCGCTTTTTTTTTTTAAATTGCTGTCTGCTTATTAGTGTTGGTGTTAAAAATTACATGCCGTGCTTGCTTTTAAATTGCAAGTCATGTTTTGTCTTCTTATTAGTGTTTTTGTGTTTATCTTTAAACTAATTATTGGTTCGTCTTTGTTTACCATTTATTGTATGTGCTTATTTCAAATATCTGATTATCTTTTTTTTTAGATAACATGTTGTGTTAGTTATATATGTTATGGTATGTTTCTAAATGGAACATCTTGACGTGTGTATTTTAAAATTTCAGATACCGAATAGAAATATCTATCTAGAACAATTAATTCAAACAAGTATATGTAGTAAGTAAATAAATAATACTATATAACCATATGATGTGAAATTGTTAGGCTAAACACATAAGTAATTAAGTAATTGTGTAATGCATGGAGAAGATAAAACACCAAACACAAAACAATTAAATTAATAATATTTACTAATATAGCTAATCAAAAATATAAGAACCTGCTCAAATGCAGAAGAAAAATTTTAAACTCATCCAAAATTTTTTGATAAAACAAAATTTACTCACCTAGCCATGCATTTATTAACAAAATAAAAAGATCTTTGATAAGGAAAATGGTATTTGCGAACTTTAAACATGAACGATTGTATTTTTTTACATCAATTCAATGATTTTTTTTTGTCAAATAACATATAAAACTTTCTAAAAAGATTATAAAAACAAAACAAATCAAACCCTATAGTAGATAATCCGCGCGTAGCGCGGAAAAAGACCCTAGTTGCTTTAATAATATTCAACCGAAGATTTTTGATGCTTGAGTTATTTTAGCAAATTAGCATTAATCTTGAGAAAGAGTTTGTTTAGGATTGTGTCTAGGCTTCAGGTTGATAGATTAATTTCAAGTTACCACCTTTAGATTTAAGCTTGATCACCCAAGAGTAATTCTCTAGTCCCATGAGTTTTCCCGTCTCATTTAAAAAGAAAGCTTGTTTATTTATTGCATTTCTAACATAGTTATAGTTCAATATCACTTAACTTACTGATTGCGCTTAGCTTGAGTATGGTATTGTATTCCCTTTGATTTAGAATCTCTTAGGATTGGTTCGAAAACCTTTCTATACTAAATCATTTGGTTAAGGATCCTTGAAAAGTCCTAACATCAATATCTACCACTTTTAGACTAAGTTATAGGCCCTATCTGGAGTATGTTATGTGTGTATATTATGTGTTTTAAAGTCTTTACATGTCCAGTGTACAGAGCATTAGCGTCGGTCGATGATGCACCCTTGCCATCAATCGATGGTCGACGCGCGAAAACCCAATCCAAAAAAAAGCCAATTTAAAGTCCAAATCACAATAATTTACAAGATTACTCCTGAATGTATTTTACCTAGTTTATATGGTGTTTGCTGGTGTCTTATGCAAAGAACCACTTTTTGCACTCTTTCATATTTTCAGATCAAATTAAGTAGTTTAAAGTTTTGGGGAAAATATCAAGTCTTCTTCAGAGCTTTGTATTGGAACTCTAATTTTTATCCTAACTCTTTTTTAATGCAATATTTTAAAATTATGATTATGTATTGTTTGAATATGTTTATGTAGTTAACTTGTTAGATTTAGGGTTTATAAAGGTTTTGATGGATCCAAACAATAGAATTGATAGAATTATTATTAGATCAAAGCTTCATCAACAATAAAGACCATAGCTTGTGTCGGAAACACATAACTGAAACAAGAATCAAACTTGGTTTTAAAAGGATTTGTAGTCTCCAAGCAAGAGAAAAGAGAAGGCTGGTGGAAGTCCGTTTGTGTAAAAATCACTAATTATACTTCAAATGTGAAACACACAACACAACCACAAAACCAATGATCTTTGAAAGACCAATTATAAACAAGACATGAGTTTTTAGTTGTATTCATGTCTAGAATCTAAAAAGTAGTAGTTTTGAGAAGTTTCCAATCATGTTCAGATCCAACAACCACATTACCGCCAAACATAACACTCTGGAAAATCTTCCTACACGGTTTGAAACTAATATTATAATCTAAAATGAGAAAGAAAAAGAGGAAAGACTCACAGCTTTATGCTCAAATTAAGAGACGATTTGAACTCCATCCTTGTTAACTCACAAATCTCAATATTTGAACGTTCTCTCTGAGTCCTACAAAAGAACAAAAACTCGAAGTTCACTCGAAATTCACAAACGAAGACTCGTATTACATCTATAAATTGATTTATTCAGAAATAGAGATAGATACAAGAATTTGGTGATGGATTGCTCACGGAGACGACGACGGAATCATTCATGGTGGCCATCTATATCCATAGACTCTGATGCAAGAACCAAAGTATAAGAATAGAACCTCCACAACCATAGACTCTGTTGCAGATGCAATCATGTCCATTCACATTGACAAGCCCAAACTTTTAACCTGTGACCTAATGAAGAAAATATTTGTTAAAAAAGAATTCGAGAAAAAGCAAACTAGAATCTGAATGTAATCCAGTTACAAATAAAATTTAAATAACCCTACTCAAAAGATCAAACTTTACACAATCCAACTTAAATTTGATTCGAGGGAGAGAGAGAGACAAATACTTCAAAATAGTGTTTGGTTAGAGAATTGAGAAAGAGAAGATTAAAGAGACAATTACACCTTAGAAATAGATCAAAGCTTGAGTAATTTGTTGGGGAGTAGATTCAAGTACAAACCTTTATCTTCAAATCACGGGGAGTGGAGATTCCACGGTGACCTCAACAAGGAGGAGAGTATGGCAGGCGTTTGTTGGCCGGTTTAGGATTCCAAATCGACAGAGAGTCTTTGACTTAGGAACTAGATATGTGAAAGAAAAATGTACGAATCAGGACTATATATCAGCAAGAGAGTTTATGGTTGTTCTGTCAGAGAGAGTATTAGTGATGGGCCTAACTTACACCCAAAAGCTAGCTCAAGAGTGGAGGATTACCCATACACATATATATTGCCCAAGGACCACTATCACCACCGATGTGGGATATTAATAGCCTCTCTCGAGATGTAGGTGGGAAACGATCCATAGAAACACAACCAAAGTCCAACATCTCTGAAATATTACAACAATATGGGTCATATGTACAAGCTACATAAGTAGGAAACTGTTTATATGGGAAATCATATGTTGGGTTTAACCATGGGATCTGATACCATATTAGTGATGGGCGTAACTCACACCCAAAAACTAGCCCAAGCGTGGAAGATTACCCATACACGTATATATTGTCCAAGGACCACTATCACCACCGATGTGGGATATTAATAGAGAGAGAGAGTAGCAGAGGCGAGACCAGAATTATAGTAGTGGTTGTCGAATGGAAACAAAAGGGGGTGTTAGGGTTTTCTTAATAAGAGTCGTCGGGAAGAGAAAAGTAGATAAGAGTATTTGTTGGTTTTTGTTTAACATCAATTGAAAACTGTAAAGACAATGAATTATGTTCAGTTATGTTTTGTCAAGGCTTTTTTTTTCTGTCAAGGTTCAGCCATGTTCTCTTTAGTTTATGGTCATTGAATTTTTTGACAAGCAAAAGTGTGTCTAACTTGCCGGTAAGAAAGTGCGTCTAGATATAAAAAAAAATTTCTTGCACATTTACTGAACAATTAAAGGTCCATTGTTTTATAGATTGCAAATACTCTTGCAAGAAAACTTTTTTAGTTTGATGAGGGTCCAATAATACTTGAGCCGGGCCTGATATTAGAAGAACTAAAGTTATTATATTACCTTCAAAAGAATCTCTTCCTCGTTTTGTTAATCAGCGAACATTCATTGATTATGTGATCAACTCACGTGGTTGGTGAAAAGTCATAATCATTGTATGTATATATTTTATTTTATATGATCTTTTGAGTTGTTTCTCCTATTGAGAGGATCACGATCATCTTCCTCCAATCCTTTCCAGGTAAACCCAGAATTTACCTTTTGATCATATGATAAACGTGATAAAAATGCTTAGAATGGTATAATTTGGAGTGGATCGTTCTTACCGTTAGAGATTCTAACCTTAAAATGTTCATCCAAATAAATAGAAAACCGAAGCCTGCAGTCCAAACAAAATGTTCATCCATATGGAAGATCGAGTTTCTGTCTTTGTTATGGTTCAGTTTATGAGTTTAATTTATTCTTGAAATAATCAAATTTGATTTCTGAGTTTTGAATGAAATTCGTTAGCAAAAAATATAAAACTTCCGATGGCCGAGTCAGCAACCCGAAACTTTTCAAAAAAGCTCATCGAAATTGATGTAAGCTCGGATACGGTGTGTCCATGGTGCTTTGTGGGGAAGAAGAATCTTGACAAAGCCATTGATGCATCTCAAGATCAATACAACTTTGAGGTTAAACTCTCTCTTTATAATTTTCTTTACTTGAGTTGACAAACGATGAAAGTGCTCATATCTGAAAGACAATGTAGATTCGATGGCATCCGTTTTTCCTAGATGCATCTGCACCCAAAGAAGGTGTGAACAAGAAAGAGTTTTATAGACAGAAGTTTGGAAGCAGAGTTGAAGCAATGTTCAGAAGAATGTCTGAGGTTTCTTTTACTTACTGATACTTCTACAGAGCTTATGTCTTGTTGTTGACAGAATCTTGAGATAAGTCTTTGTTTCGCTACAGATCTTCAAAGGTATTGGGTTAGAGTATGACACATCCGGTCTCACGTAAGCACCAAAAAGTTATCTTCTTTAAAAGAAGAGAGCTTTCTTCTCTGTTGATTTTTTTTTATATAAAAATTTTGGGGATATGAACAGAGGCAACACTCTGGATAGTCATAGACTCATACATTATACCGGGAAACAAGCGCCGGATAAACAACATAGCCTTGTTGAAGAGCTGTGTCTCGGTTACTTCACGCAGGGAAAGTACATAGGGGACAGGTATAGATACTACACAACTGATTGGTCTTGTCACTATGTGAAACGGTCTGCTGAGTTCTTGATTAAGTATCCTTATACAAAAGTATTGGTAAGCTGTGAATCTTGTGGATAAATTCAGAGAGTTTCTGGTTGACACGGCTCAGAAGCTTGGAATAGAAGGAGCAGAAGAGTTTCTCTCAGACCCCAGCAATGGGACCACAGAGGTCAGGCGGAAACATATGACCATTATTGTTTCTTCTGTAGGATAATATTAAACTGATATGTATTGTTCATTTGTGTAATAAAGGTAAAAGAAGAGCTGGAGAAGTATTCGCAGAATATCACTGGGGTTCCACATTACACGGTAAGTTTATGTGCTGTGGATTGAATTGCCACTATACAAATGAGATCACAGTGAATCTGTTGTTACAGTAAAACAGACACCATTCTTAATATATCCTTAGTCTTTAAGTATTGCTTCTTTACGTTTGAATTGTTTGTACAGATCAACGGTAAGGTGAAACTGAGCGGTGCACAACCACCTGAGACATTCCAGAATGCGTTTGAAGCAGCTTCTTCTTAAAATAAAAAACAGTGAACTTAAGTGGAGATTTTGTATGCTCTGTCTGTAGTCTTAACTCGAGTTCCAACTTTCCAAGAACTTAATGTAATAATGAATACAGGTTTGGTCTTTGATGGTTTTATCTAAACAACTTTTAAAGTTACTTTTAAATAGCATTCTGCTTCTTCTTTGTAACAACCCTATCCCTAGGATCCTACTCATAACCCTCACTTTCCACAACTTCAGCCAAATGTCCTTTATTTAAAACTCAAATCATCTAACATAAACCATTCTCAACTTAAAAACCGATAATCCAATAACTCAAAGATCTCAATACTAAAATAAGTTCTGAATATAAACAAAACCGAAAATAAAAAGGCTTGCACCATACAGATTTCTACTCATGCTCCGTCTCGGCCATACCTGAAATAAACGAGGTGAGTACATACGACTCAGTGAGAGTGAGTTCCAGGAACCCACAAACTCAGCTCAAGAAGAACAACCAATCAACACAGTCATAAGTTAATAGGCTAGACCAAACTACCTATTATGCAACAATCAAAATTGACTCAAAAACAATCACCTAGACCTCTAGGACCTACGGCCGTCTTACGGACGTCCCACCTCGCACATCGGCCAGTTATGGGAAATCTTACACGAACCGATGTCCCCCAGCTCCTAAGTAACAACCCGCGGGGGGCTCATTGGCCCACGTGCAGCTCCTTCTGGCCCACGTGTAGCACTGTCCACCCACGGCTCCCGCCACGTACATAGTCAGATGGTCATATTTTGCCATGACTCGGCATTGACTCGATCTTAAGGCGCCTAAACCTACCTTTACCTCGTTTTGGCGCTCACCATCCGTACACGGCCTTTCACTTTCCGCCCACGGGTACCTCTTGTTAGGCTACTATCCCGTGGGCTAACACATCCAAACCTCTAGACGCCCACCCGCTCTCGGTGGTCCAAGCAAGACTTCGGACAAATTCATTGACTCTATCATCTTTCCATTTTCTTTTACGTTCTCATTCCCTTTAACTCATTTACTTTCTCATTCCCTTTAACTGATTCACTTTCTCATACTCTTTACCTCAATCATCTACTCTTAGACTCATGCTAAACTCTTACTTTCACAATACACATCCCTTTCAATAATGATTCATCATCATACTATCAGGTCTAGGTGTTTCATCACATCAACACATATCACACATCTCATTCAACCTAGATATATCACATATCACATCATTTGCACAAACAAGAGCTAGATCTGATTAACAAAAGACTACACCCACGGGTTACTCAACATGAGACAAGTTCACAACCAAATCCTTACCTTAACTTGTTTGGTAATGTAGATCTGGATCTGGAAGGAGGAGGAGGTCAACAACACAAATCTGTGTTTTTCGACACAAGAGAGAGAAGAGGAAGGGGTCTTAGTCTCAGATCTGTCATCCTTGGTATGAAAAGAGATTAGGCTTCCAGCCCTTACCTTCCAGATCGGATCGTAGATGATTACACACTACAGAATCATGAAGACGACGACTCGGGGCTCGGATCCGATGCCTAGTGTAACACCCCCGAACCGTCCTAGACAAATGGTCGATCAACCAGCCAACAATCAAACAAGAACATGACCGATCGATCGACCAACACCCACGGTTGGAGATGAAAGGCTAACCGGCCAGCCAACAATCAAACAAGAACATGACTGACCGTCCAACCCAACACCATGGTCCGGAAGCGCTACGTGACGGGCTAGGGACAATCTGGTCAGAGTCACAAAATTTACTCCACGACTTAGACCAGTTCATCCACTAACTCGTCCCGCTAAATCAAGGCATAAGGCTTTACAACCCGTACCAAGAATTAGCGTTGCCGTTAGATCGAGGCCTAAGGCTTTTCAACCCGTACGACGACCTAACGTTGTGTTAGACCGGACTAGTCAAATATCAGAGTACTCATGATGCGCATATAAAACAAATACTTTATTGATTCAAAGAAATACTCGTACATTGAATAATTTGAGACCGGTCCCGGCCTAACGCCAAATCGAGTCAACTAAACAAAAACCAAAATACCGTATACAAAAGGCATGAAAATCTACTCCGGTGGTCCCAATGTCCAGCTCCATGCTATCATGGTCATCTATATCTAAAGATACCTACAAAAAGAACAATGGAGTTGGATGAGTAACCTAATGTTACTCAGTGAGTTGGCAGCCTCTACCCGCAACCTAATAACTAACCCAGACAACCCAAAAATAACACTAAATCTATCCTAAGCATGCAATCAAAGCTAAGGCTACACAACCAATCCCTAGTTAACCATATATACGCCTGAGTTCAGTACTTATGTAATGTTAGACACTAAAACTATACAAGTATCATTAACTGGTCGACCAACAATCAGACAAGAACATGATCGGCCAATCAATGATACTGCATAACTTCAATATCCACCTCCCTTCATAAGCAATCACTCAAATAATGCAGGGCAACGTCGGGTCTACACTAACCAACAAACACCAAGTCTAATCCGGAACCTAACCCGGGATTAGATATCAATGTTAGAAACCTGCAAAACAATCAAGCACCAATAACACAATAATAAGATAATAACTAACTACGACTCGATCTAACTCATAACACCGTATATCAGTGTTACACTTACCCTAGGGTTCCATAACCCTAAATTCGACACAACACTAAAACTCAACACTCTAAATTGGGCCGTGGTGACTTAATGTTCCTCCTCTCCATCGGCAACATCCTAACTTCCTACCACAAAGGCCAGAAGAAGGAACTTTCAACCGACCGCGGCCCACAGTCATTCGGGTCACCGCGCGACAGCCCACAGTCATTCGGGTCACTGCCGGACGTTACACCGTCGTGTAACACTCAGCCATAAGCCATGACCTCGTTCCTCTGAGTCTTCCTGATCCCGCGAATAAGGGGTTTCCTTGAACCCGCTGGGTACGAGGCTGAGGAAACACTAATCACCCCTAAACATGCCTAGCAGGGGCGGATTTCGCACCTGCTGACGGCAACACACACAAAACAAACTGAACACAATCTTATTCTAGAACCTAGCCTAAGGACATAGATTTCAGGACCTAACTATCCACAACCTAGCGATATCACTAGACTCAACACTAACCAATAGTATCAGTAGTCCGGCCTATATGGCCTAAGACACTTAGTACTAACATCTAAACAAGTATATAAATATACTTAATAAATCAGCGGTTAGTCACTCCCTTACCAAGAGCTGACTAACCTCAATCAACAAGCATTATATAAACAAGCAAGCATCAATCAAACCGTTACCCAGATAGTTCAGCCTCCTGCTATGAAACTATCTTTAAAGATAATGGGAACCTACACTCAACCATATCAACACGTAAGAACAGAAAACATGATGCATCTTAGCCCTAGTCAGGTTATTAACTCAGTCTTAATTCCATTTAATCTCGGCTTAGCCCGTGCTAAGCTGAGTCCGGTTCTATAAATAAAATAGCCCTAAGGACTCTATCATTCAATAACGTGAGCATTCTACTCTATATGCAGCACTATCTACCCTAAGTTCCAAGTGGAACTCAAATAAACCAACTCACAAAACTACCCTAAATTCAAAGTGGAATTCACACAAAACCAACTCACAGAACTAACCTAAGTTCCAAGTGGAACTCAATCAATAAGAATAGCAGTAATAATCTAAGAATGCATCTGACCACAACCTAGCGATATTATCTAAGCATTCCCATTCCCTAACTAACCAATCAACCTAACCATTAGCATGCTACTAGGGTTCTCCAGCAATAACTAAGCATGCTATCAATTCCATCAATCAATTCTAAATAGAAATAATACTAAACCAACTCACAAAACTAACCTAAGTTCCAAGTGGAACTCAATCAATAACTATCCTAAATTCCAAACGAAATTCAAACATAACCAACTCACAGTGTTCTAGGCGAGAAGCAGCTGGTTGATCGGAGAGGACTTGGCCGAAACCCAACCTGGACGTCTTGAATGGACTGGACTGGACTGATCTTAACTTGGACAGAACCTCCCCTGATACTGATCTTGGACATAACTCAACTCGAACAGAACGTCCCTTATCTTCTAGACAGCTCTTCGGACTTCGATTGATCTGAACTCGACTGAACTGAACCCGTAGAACTAAACTGATCTTGGAAAGCACCTCCACTTGACTATCACAGTATATATCAGCCTTGGAGGAATTTATTTGGACAGAGCTTCCACATATAAATTGTAGAGAATCGCCGATTGGACAGCATCGGCCTTCTCGATGGAATATCGGTCTTTAGAACTGACCGTACTCTTAAAATCATTTCTTTCTTTCACTCTCTCTCTCTAGCCACGTTTTTCAAGTGCTTTTGGTGTGTGATGGATGTCTGAAAGTGAAGGTGGTGGCTGGGTATTTATAGAAACCACAGACCAGTAATATCGAGCCACACCGGCGACTATGTGTCAGCCCGCATGCCTCCGGTTGCATGCGTGGTTACACACGGGCGCACACATGTCCTGGTACATGGATTAGGCTCATGAAAAGTGACACATCCACGTCCAGATGGGTCTCAGCATGGCTGGATTGCATGCATCGCGACACACCGCCCGCTACATGTCGATCAGCATGCTTCGATCTCATGCACGGCGACACCTCGTGCTCCACATGTAAAGCTGCATGTGTGGCTTCCCTGCACGGATACACCTCGTGCTTGTGTAGACACTCAGCTTGTTGTATGATGGACACCACGTCCTGGTTCCATGCATAGAGACACCTTGAGCTTCTCGGTCCATTCGTCCGAATTCGACCTTTCCGGTGAATTCTCGACCCGCGATCACTCTTGAATATTTTTCCGCTTTTGCTTTGATGCTCAAAATAATCTTGATCGACTCCAAATAATTCTTGACCTTGATGAAAATATTTCCCGAGCCTGCGGCTTCCTCAAAAAATCCCGTGATATCAAAATTTGAGTTTTCGCCCAACTTTGGGGTTTCCCATCGTGCTTCGATCCCGTCGTGCTTCGATCCCGTCGTGCTTACTTCCCGTCCTTCTTCCGAGATTATGTCTCCGAATAATATAATACTGATAGTTACGAAGTTTTGCAGATTATTTCGTGACTAAGAAACGGCGAGCTTCAGAACGTCGTGCTTCTAACCCGTCGTGCTTCAAAAATATTATGCTTCCAAAACGTCCAGCTGATCAATCTAAGACATTGTCAAATATGGTAGAGCAGCTTATCATGCCTCATGGTTCACTCACGATCCATTCTTCGATCATCTCGTACTTCAAAAGCTCTCGATCGATCGTTATAGTCCGCGACTCGACCACAAAGTTGATTCTCGACCACTCTTCATTTTACCCCTTCGGGAGGGTTATTACAGCTAGGGCTTCTCGTGCGGTGGCTCCAGGCGGTGGACATCAATAGCGGCTGATCATCGGCCGCGTGAGGCGAGGGCTGCGGTGGGGTCTTGCTTGAGCAAGACTTTGCTTGCTATCTCTCTTGTGCCTTAACCCTAGGGAGGCCCCTCCTTTTATAAGGTGAGGATAGGGTTAAGCCTAAGGTTTCCTCTTCTTGGGCATCCAGCAAATGGGTTTTCTTTTGGGCCGGGTCCCGGTTGTTACAATTCTCCCCCACTAAAAAGGAATTCGTCCCCGAATTTTGTGCGACATTTTGACCTCCTTCCCGGTCCGTGAACATCCATGGTGGTAGAACCTAAATTGAGACTTAGGTTCCCATACGTCCTCGTGAATTCTATCTCTTTCCCAACAGACTAGCACCATCGTTGTCTTCTTTCCACGGTTTCCTACCTCCTTCTCGTTGATGATCTTCACTGGCTTACTCACCAGTGACAGGTTGCGTTGTGTATCCGCAGGTGGGTATGGCAGGATTAACCTCGGGTTCTCGTACAACCCTCCGTAGTACTAACACATGGAATACATCGTGGACGTCAGACAATTCTAGCGGTAGAGTCAGTCGGTACGCAACCGCGCCAATCCTATCTTTTATCACATACAGACCCATGTACCTAGGTCTCAACTTCTTCAACTTCCGATTTGGATCACTACCTCTGAAGGTTCTCATTTATTAAGTATACCTCGTCCCCCACCGAGAACTCTAAGTTCGTCCTGTGCTTGTCTGCATAACTCTTTTGACAGTCATGCGCTTCCCTCAGCCTCTCCCTAAGGATTTCCACTTGTTCTACCGTCTCCTTGATCAAGTCGGGCGTCATGTTTCGCCTCTCTCCCACTTTAGTCCAACATAAGGGGGTGCGACAGGGTCGGCCGTATAGCTCTTCATAGGGGGACATCTCAATGCTTGCGTGGTAGCTATTATTATAAGAGAACTCCACCAAGGGTAAGTATTCACCCCATTTTCCTCCCCATTCCAAGATGCTTGACCGAAGCATGTCCTCTAATGTCCTAATGGTTCTCTCGGACTGCCCGTCAGTCTGGGGTGGTAGGCAGTGTTGAGGTGGACCTTGGTGCCTAACGACTTTTGGAAGGCCTGCCAGAAAGTGGAGGTAAACTCCGGGTCTCTGTCCGATACTATGCTCACTGGCACCCCATGCAGTCTTACTATAGTTTTCAAGTACTCTCGTGCTAGGTCCTCAGTCTAATCGATGGTTCTGTTGGGTAGGAAGTGTGCCTATTTGGTCAGGCGGTCGACTATAACCCACACTGCATCTTTGTTTCCCGTGGTCCTCGGAAGTGTGGTAAAGAAGTCCATTGTCACCATATCCCATTTCCACTACGGTAAGGGTAGTTCTTGTAATAGACCCCCGGGAACTCCCCGTTCAGCTTTCATTAGCTGGCATGTCTGGCATCGGGAGTGTTGGGAAAAAATATCCAGGCACCAGATTCCTCCAGCCCCCGGGCTGGGCAACGGCCTCTAGACCCCGGGTCCAAAGGGACCCAGGCCCGGACCCTGCCTTCATGTCCCCCGGACCCGAATCATGTTCCAAAATCGACCCTTGAGTAAAATGGAAGTTCTCCATACATGGAAACTCTCCCATATTCGCCAATATGGAAGAGTTTAACCTAATGCGAGCCGACATCTACATCTATATAAGGGGAACCCAAACCCTAAAATAAGGGATCGACACTTAGAGATTGAGAGACTAGATCTAGGCGGCTAGAATTAGGGTTCATACACCAACATTGTAGCCCCCATTCGAAATACCTAATAATACGTCTCCTTCTCTATAGTTTAATGTCTTGCTCCTCTATTTTCTCCCTACCCCTCATAAACATATTTGCTTCTCTCCGTCTTAACTCGAACCTTCTTGTGTTCCATAATACTAAAACGACCCTACACAAAAGTACCATAACAGCTTCGCGCTAGAAGGAGGGGAGTAATCCAACTACGTGACGATGACACCAGAAAACTCAGTTGAACCCATCGGAGCTACTCCGAGAGAAGCCAAGCTCACCAATCAGCTCAACACCCTCCGAGGAGAAATCACTGAGCTTCGCGAGGCTCGAGGGACAGAAAGCGACAGCCTAGAGCTTCTCCAAGAAGTTCAAACCCTAAAAGCTAAACTCGACGAGCATACTCAACGACTGCAACGAAGCGCATAGAAGGTAGGAGCACTCGAAGCCAAAAACCAGCTTCTCCAAGAGGAAAACCAAGATCTCAGGAAGAACAGCAATAAGCACAGAAGGTTTAAAACCCGAGTTTGAACCATACCTACCCTTGATACTCCTACCTACGGAGAAGGAGCAACTCAGCGTACAGCTCCAGGCGAGAAGGAACCCGAGGGAAAGAAAAATCCAACAAGGGGGACACAAGTGAATCTCAGTAGTGACTCCGACATGGAGGACGAGGAGTACTCACCGACGACCCCTTGATCTCAGATCCGGCCTCCGTGGCATATCTCGAGAAGATGTTCTACGAGAAATTCAACACCATCCAGTTGATGGTGGAGAGGCTCCCAGGCGCAGCTCCACCCATCAGAAAGAGAGATCCTAACTCCTACTCCGACATGCCCTTCGTGGAAGAGATCGCTTCGGTCAAGATGCCAAGGAAATTCTCCTTCCCTACCATGAAGACCTACGATGGGACCAGCGTTCCGGACAACCAAGTGGCCCTCTACAAACAACGAATGCTAACAGCAGCAGTCCCCCTAGGACTAAGGGAACCTGCCATGTGCAGGGGCTTCGGCTCAACCCTAACCGGTCCTTCCCTTCCGTGGTATATAAATCTCCCCACGAAATCCATAAGGTCCTTCGCGGAACTCAGCGACAAGTTCGTGGAACAATTTGCCAGCAGCAGAAACCTAGAAAATAATTCCGACGATCTCTACGAAGTACTCCAGCATAGGGCCGAACCTCTCAGAGCCTATATCGCGCGCTTCAACCAGGAAAAGGTAGCTATTCCTGAATGCAATGCAGGAACGGCCATCTCCGCCTTAAAAAGGGGCCTGCTCCCTGACGGGGACCTGTATAAGGAACTGACCAAGTATCAGTGTAAGACAATGGAAGACGTCCTATCTAGGGCCTGGGCCCAAGTGAGATGGGAAGAGGACAACACCAGCCGAGTCAATTCTCAGCAGAAGCAAGAGCCTAGGCTAAACAAGCCGCTAAGAAACGATCGCGATGAAGGATCCCAATCCAGACCCCAAAGGCAAACCGGAGTATACAGCAGGGACAAAGGTCTGAATCGCCCCTTACCTCGACTCGAGGGAATGAGCGTATCTACATGGCCCGATATCTATCACCTATCCATTTCAAAGCCCGAGCTGGTAAACGTTCTAAGGCATATGGGCGAGCAAGTCAAATGGCCTCCTAAGATGAAGGCCGCAGAAGCTAATCTAAACCCCAACCGATGGTGTGACTTCCACCATGACCACGGTCACAAGACGGAGGATTGTATCGCCCTGAGGCTGGAAGTCAACGAGCTCCTCAAGAAAGGGAACCTAAAGGAATTCCTCTCCGACAAGGCCAAGAGCCTCCAGACTAAGGAAGGCATGAACCGGCCCACAGAAACAAGGCCCGCGTCTCCCCCGCACGAAGACCGAGTTATCCATGTGATCTCTGGAGGCTCAGAGATAAGCGGTATAAGCCACGCGGCTGCTAAGCGCAGCACCAGAAACGCAAGACACGATCAAGAGACAAGGGACCCAAAGCGCCTACTCCTTGGGACAGATGAGATCAGTTTTACTACCAAGGAACAGGAGAGGGTCCTGGCTCCTCATCACGACGCCCTGGTCATCTCCCTCATCGTAGCAAACTGCTTAGTGAGACGAATCCTAATAGACAACGGCAGCTCCGGCAACATCATCTTCCTCCCAGCCTACACCGATCTAGAGCTTGAGGAAAAAGCGCTAACAAGGAAGGTTACTCCGGTTATAGGCTTCAGCGGAGAGGTAAAGAACACCTTGGGAGAGGTAATCCTCCCAGTATACGCCGAAGGAGTAAACCAACCAACGATATGGGGGCCGTACCTTCAACTCTCCATCAGTCCATCAAATTCCCAACCCCCTGGGGCATCAGGATAATCAAAGGAGATCAAGAGAATGCTCGGGCCTGCTACCAAACTACATTGAAAGGGAAAAGTCCGGTCTTATAGCAATTACCGAAAAGCCCTCCAGCCTTGCATATGGAGGAGCCCGAAGTAGAAGAGATTGATGAGATACCCCTGGAGGAAGGGGACCCGGGCTGGAAACTGTTGATAGGATCAAAGCTTCCCACAGGATTAAGGCAGAGATTAATAGACTTCCTTCGCTCCAACTCCGACTGTTTTGCCTGGTCTCATGAGGATATGCCCGAGATCAACCCCGAGATCATCATGCACAAGCTGCAGGTGGACCCTTAATTCACTCATGTACGACATAAAAGGAGGAAATTCGCCCCCGAGAGAAATGAAATAATCAATAAAGAGGTCAAGAACCTGCTCGACGTTGGATTCACAAGAGAAGTCCAGTACCCCGAATGGTTGGCTAACGTGGTCGTGGTCAGGAAGAAGAATGGGAAGTGGAAGGTCTGCATAGATTTCACCGACCTCAACAAGTCATGCCCCAAGGATCCTTTTCCCCTACCTCACATCGACAAGCTCGTCGACACCACTGCGGGCTCATGAGTTTCATGGATGTCTTCTCAGGCTACAACCAAATCCTCATGCACCTAGACGACCAGGAAAAGACTTCCTTCATGACCCCATGGGGCATCTACTGCTACAAGGTCATGCCTTTCGGCCTGAAAAATGCATGATCTACCTACAAAAGGCTCGTAAACATGATGTTTGCCGAACAAATCGGACAGACCATGGAAGTCTACATAGATGACATGCTGGTCAAGCCTTCGTCACCCTCAGGAAGTACAACATGAAGCTTAACCCTTCAAAGTATAAATTCGGGGTCAGCTTCGGAAAATTCCTGGGGTACATAGTCACTTATAGAGGCATCGAAGCCAATCCTAAACAGGTGCGAGCCATCCAGGCAATCCCTTCCCCGCGAAACGTAAAGGAAGTCCAACGACTTACGGGCCGGATGGCCGCATTAAGCAGGTTTATCTCCAGGCTGTCGGACAGATCGCACGCCTTCTTCGAGACCCTGAAAAATCCCAAGGATTTCCAATGGAGCGACAAGTGCGAACTCGCTCTCGACGACCTCATAGCCTACCTTACTACACCTCCTCTCCTCTCAAAACCTCTAGATTGTGAGATCTTGCTACTCTACCTCGCCGTCTCCGAGCATGCAATAAGCGGTGTCCTCCTGAGAGAGGAGGAAAGAAAGCAACATCGTATCTACTACATGAGTAAGTCCTTATTGGACGCAGAAACTTGCTACAGCCACCTCGAAAAGCTAGCATTAGCATTGGTTACAGCGGCTTACAAGCTCCGGCCCTACTTTCAGGCCCATCAGATAATGGTAATCACCTCATTCCCTGTAAAAGCCGTTCTCCACAAGCCAGAGGTGTCAGGACGCCTCGCAAAGTGGGTGATTAAGCTTGGGGAATATGACATAGTCTTCAAGCCTGCTACGGCCATCAAATCACAGGTCCTCGCTGACTTCGTCGCTGAATTCTCACCATCCATGCTTCCAGTCCCGGAGTCAGAAGTTTATTTCCAGGGCCCAGTCGGAGGAACTGAAGAATGGACCCTACACGTCGACGGGTCCAGTAACGTGAGAGGGGCAGGGGTAGGCCTGGTTCTAACCTCCCCCACCGGTGTATCAGCATCCAGAGCGATAAGATGGACCTTCAAAGCTACAAATAATGAGGCCGAATATGAGGCTCTGATTGCGGGCCTCTCACTCGCTAAGCAGATGGGAGCAGAGGAGATCCGGGTCTTCAGCGACTCCCAACTGATCATCAGCCAGGTCCAAGGTGACTACCAGGCCAAAGACGCCAGTATGATCAAATACCTCGCCGTGGCAAAGCGCCTGATCAAAAGATTCCAGAGCTGCAAGCTTACCCAAGTTCCCAGAGAACAAAACTCGCAAGCCGATGCCCTGGCTAACCTAGGGTCCGCCCTAGAAGCCACTAGCCAGATAAATATCCCCCTGCTAGTACTCCAGTGGCCAGCCACATACCGAGAAGGGGATCCCGAAGAAATTTCCGTCATCGACGAGGGAGAAATCTGGATGACCCCTATAATCGACTACCTGGTACGCGACCTCCTCCCCGAGGACCGAGGCGAAAGACGAAAAATAAAAAGGCAAGCAGCAAGATATTGCGTCACCGAAGGAAAATTATATAGGTCTTTTTCAGGACCATACCTGCGATGTCTCACCCCTAGGGAAGCGGCATGAATTCTAGAAGAGCTCCACGAAGGAGAATGCGGCTCTCGGTCCAGCGGCCGAAGCTTAGTGCTCAGAGCTAGAAGAGCCGGCCACTACTGGCCCACGATGGTCAGCGACGCCCTCAGAAAAGCTAGGTCCTGCGACCAATGTCAGAGGCACGCTCCAATCTCAAACCTTCCTCCGGAGAACCTGAAATCTCTAAGCTCTCCCTTGCCCTTCCGAAAACGAGGCATGGACATCGTCGGGAAATTCCCAATGGCACCGGGGCAAAAGGTATTCCTCCTCGTAATAACTGACTACTTTACTATATGGGTAGAGGCCGAGGCCCTAGCCACGATTACTATAGAGAAAATAAAGAAATTCATATGGACAAACGTGATAACCCGCTTCGGCGTGCCCCAAGAGATTGTCACAGACAACGGGCCCCAGTTCACGAGCCATGACTTCAGAGAATTCTGCCAAGAGTGGAACATCAAGCTCTCCTTCTGTGCACCGCGGCACCCTCAATCACACGGCCATGCCGAATTTACAAACAAATCCATGGTCAACATGATCAAGAAACGCCTAGAAAAAGCCCACGGGCGCTGGGCAGAAGAGTTACATGGAGTCCTCTAGGATTATCGGATCGCTCCGAAAACAGCTACACAAGAGACTCCATTCTCACTAGTCTACGGCATTGAAACCGTGATACCCACTGAGGTACACGTCAGGACGGCTGTCTTTAGACCCATCTCCCAGGAGGAAAACAACGAATTGTTGACCCTTAGCCGGGATCTACTCGACGAAAAAAGAGAGGCTGCTCGCCTAAGGAACATTTCCTATCAACAAAAAGTAGTTAGGTGCTACAACAAGAGAGTCAGGACCAGGACCTTCCAGCAAGGAGACTGGGTCCTACGGCGAGTATGCGACCATACCAAAGACAAATCTGCAGGGAAGCTGGCCCTAGGTTGGGAAGGCCCATAGAAAATAATCGGAGTGCAGGGAGTAGAAGCCTACAGCTTCAAGACAGCAAAGGAAAGGTCCAACCTAACTGTTTGAACGCCCTGCACCTCAAGTTCTACTACTTCAAATTAGATCTCCGGATCGGGTTTTCTACAGATACCTAGCTATCTATATATTTTAAGTACACTGGTTTCCTGCTCCTATGTATGCTAAAAACGTCTGCAGACTAAGCTTATATAACATAATTTAGTTCCGACTAAAGGAGCCACAGGAACTCCACTGAACTTAAAAGGGGCATACTAGCTGGATCGGGTCCCAAAGGGCACCTCGATCCTGGCGAACCCTACATCTACGTGACATGTTTCACATACAAAACCGCCAAGCAGGACCAGGCCCCAAGGGGCACCTCGGTCCTCGTATCTACGTGACATGTTTCACATACATAAATGTTTGGGTATGCGAATTAGAATGGACTTAATCAACCCTAATAAATTGTCGACAATACCTCAGCCTCTGCGTAAAGGCCTTGAGCCGTAATCTAAAAGGGGGCCACACATAATAGTGCCTCAATCCCTGCATCAAACACGCTACGAGCTACACGAGATGCAGGGGGCATGACGTATAACTGCAGAGTACTGAGATAAGCCCCATGGTCTCAAGGAGCAGACGGTGCACAAAACCCCGAGAACACTTCTTTCCTGCTTATCCAGACATGGAAGCAGAAAGTCTGGTACGTGGCTCACTACTTCCCAGTAGACCCACCCCAACACAAACATATAAGACTGAGAGTGGCTTTCTCCAGAAAGCAGAGTGCAGCATTATAGGATCTCGATAGTGGCTCAAGTGGCAGAATGCGAATCCTTACCCGAGAACGGTAATGCCCACCTAAGGATTGCAGAATACGATCTCGATGACAGCGGGCCTCCGGGCCCCAAATGTTCAAAATCCGAATTTTACATCTTCACATAAGATCAGTAGTGGCCCACCTAAGGGGGCAGAATACGATCCAACAAGCCTCCGGGCCCTGAATGTTCAAATTCCCAAATTTTACATTCTCACTTGAGATCGTAGTGGCCTACCCAAGGGAGGCAGAATACGATCTCAAAATAACGACCTCAGGGTTCGACCCTAGGGTCCCGGATGTTCAAAATCCCAAATTTTACATCTCCTATCTACTCACCTCCGGGTCCAGGTCAAGCACCTTAGAGCTACTCAGAAAACATCAGGGTTCTGAAAAATCGCCCTTGTATTTTAGGACAGACTCCAGGGTCCCAAGCAACTGACTTAAACTTTTAAAGTCCAGTACTTAACCTCAGGGTTAAAGAACGAGCTTCTGAGTTCCAGTGTTCAAAATTCCGAATTTTACACTTTCGGCCCCCGGTCCCAGTCATAGACCTCCGAGTCCAAAATATCCTTGGGCCGGAGCACCGAGCTTCCAGGCTCAATCAGAATCTCCGGGCCCAGACGACGAGTCCATGATTCCACGGAGAAACCTCCTATCAGAAACCTCGTACCTCCACATCTGAGTGGAAGAATGCAGGGCCCAACAGAAAATCTCGGGATCCACACCAGTCCCTAAGGATCTTCTCCTCCACAACCCTAAAATATCCTAGGATTTATACACCCGAGAAAGCGTTTGGTAGAACCTACGACACATTTGATGGGGTCTATGGAGCATCTAAATCTCAATCGACAACAAAAAAATGATCCGCTAAAGAAAGAATCTTAAAAGTACGGGCCTTAAGAGGCCATAAGGATTCTACAAAAACAAAAAAGGCACGAAGGCCCAACACCAAGTTTCAAAGCCCAAACAATGGCCATCAACAACAAAAAGCATTGTTTAAAAAAATTAAGCAGAGGAGAGGGCCTTGAGATCATTAGCATGGGCAGAAGAAGAGGCCTTGGGGTCGCTAACAGGCACATCGGACTCCTCGAGAGCTTCCGTCTCCCTGACGACAGGCTCACCCTCAAAAGAAGGAGCAGGTAAACCTTGACGCTTCGCTTCTGCAACCTTTACCTTCTTATAGCGCTAAAACTCCTCAAGAGGCCTCATGTGGTCAGTCTGTCCGCAGAACCACTCCCTCATCAACTCCCAGCGAGCAACCATCGTAGCTCCTTGCACTGCTACCGTCCTTTCATCCTTAAAGTTCGCCTTTTCAGACTTCACCCCGCATAATTCTCCCTTTAGCTCATCAACCTCATCCCTGAGAGTAATATTCTCAGCAGCGGTCAGTGCCCCAACATTCTCCTATTTTTTCAACCTGATCTGCAGAGACTTGATTTCTTTCTCCCGGGCCAGACCACGATTCTCCTCCTCACGAAGTCTGGACGTCAAGGCCTCCACTCACTCTTGATTGGAGACCCATTCTTTCATCATAACCTCAAGATGAGATAAGTGGGACGTCACCTACAAAGAAATCATCGTCAATAAAGTAAAGGTGCAAGCATTACAAAGGGTAAATATTAAGTACCTCCAGGATACCATACTAAAGGAATTGAACGGATTTAGAGAAGTCTCCCATAGGGAGGCGGCATGGAATATCAGGGAATACCCTATCGTTGAGGTCAGCCAGTGCTACGGCCAAGCCGTCTGAAACAGCGCGAGAGCCCCCTGATATGGTTCCTTCGGCTTTCGTCTTCTTCTTAGCAACCAAAAGGAGCCGCGCTGGCCGGAGCCTTACATTTGCTAGACCGGAGGAATTGAACCTCGTTGTATTCTTGAGCTGCCGCACTGGCCTTAGATGCTGGTTTTTTGGCAGACAACCTCTCCACCGCTTCATTGAAAGCCAACAACGCTTCTTCCCCTGTTGATCGCGACATATTACCTGAAAAGGAAACCCGATCTAATCAAGACATATTCAGCTGAAAGCCTCCAAAGCAAGGATGGTTAAGAGAACCTACCCCAAATGCTACAACGCTCAAGAACCTCCTTGCTCACGAGAAAATTAGCACTACGACGCTCCTCAGGAAGCCTCAGAATTTTATCAACGGCCTCTTTCCCTTCGCCTGTCAAAGGATGAGAAGTATCTGCAAAAGAGGGAGAGAAAGTTAGCATAACAATAGCGACTCGCTAAAAATTTTTGCTGCTACCTACCAACTACGTTCCAGATGGTGAAAAGCCGGAGACACTCATAAATGCAAACTTCTCGGCCCAAGATCCTCTAAAGACGGGATGACGCTTCTTCTCGCTCTTAGAAATCTCTCGAACAATAAGAATCTCAAGTCTTGGTTGAAGATAATATCGGCCTCCACCACTATGCAGAGGGGTGACAAGATATGAGTACAAGACCTCCCTCACCCCCAAAACTACGTCCTCGAGCTCACCTAAGTTTTGAATTGCTATCAGAAGTCTTCAGGCTGGAGGAGTGAGTTGACCCGGAGATATGTCAAAAAACTCGGATATCTTAGCCACCAAAGATGGGACCTGGCCCCTAAATCCCGATTCAAAATAGGCCTCGTAGAACGAAAACTCGTCAAAGTCGAAATCCAAGACTCTCTCAAGAGGCCCCGGAGCACGTATAACCACTTCCTCTGGGAGACCGTGTTTCCTCCTCCACTCATCAATTTCTTTCTCTTGTATCTTCGAAGGAGGACCGACCAACAAGGATACTCCAGCCTAGACCCCTTTCACCACATCGACGGAGTCTGACCTAGGGCTCTCTACCGACGAACCAACCGATGGCGAAGGGAACTCTGCCGGATTTGGAACTTCAATCTCTCTCCTAGACCTAACTCTACTTCCCACCGAAGACATGTCTAGAGAACGAAAAAATGAAGGAAAAAGGATCGCTACCTGTTCCAAGAATGAAGCAAGCGTAAGAAATGCAAGATCACCGTAGAATTCGCCAGAAGAAAAAGAAAAGAGATGGGAAGATCGAGAGGTGCGAAAGAAGTTAAAAAGGAAACCCTAAGGGGGTGGCCGCCACGCGCTAATATGAGCGCCAAAATCAAAATGAATATGGGCCAACCCTGAAAGCCCATATTCTCCTTCTAAAAATTCATCCTGAAGGCCCAAGGCATCACCTCCTCCGGATCTATGGCCCATTCCTTCCTCCCTTCGGCAGCGAGGCCCTAAAATCAAAAGAAACAAGCATCTCTCCGACCAAAGATTGCAACCCTGCGTCATCAAATCCCAAGAGGCCCCGGCCATGAAGATGCCTACAGAACACCATTTTACCAAGGGAAGCTCGATTCACTCCAGGCTCCAAACACATTTCCGACCTACACGAGGACCTGGAGCGTATGGCGTCTCAGAGCGATGTCTTACCTAAGGGGAATCTGCTGAGATAAAGCGACTCCGGTCCACCTATACACACTTTATCCCTTGATTCCATCAGTGTAATCTAGTAATAAGGGGTAAATTGTTGGGAAAAAAATATCCAGGCACCAGATTACTCCAGCCCCCGGGCTGGGCACCGGCCTCTAGGCCCCGGCTCCAAAGGGACCCAGGGCCCGGACCCTGCCTTCAGGTTCCCCAGGCCCGACCCCTGTTCCAAAATCGACCCTTGAGTAAAATGGAAGTTCTCCATACATGGAAACTCTCCCATATTCGCCAATATGGAAGAGTTTAACCTAATGCGAGCCGACATCTACATCTATATAAGGGGAACCCAAACCCTAGAATAAGGGATCGACTCTTAGAGAGTGAAAGACTAGATCTAGGCGGCTAGGGTTCATACACCAACATTGTAGCCCCCATTCGAAATACCTAATAATACGTCTCCTTCTCTATTGTTTACTGTCTTGTTCCTCTATTTTCTTCGTACCTCTCTTAAACATATTCGCTTCTCTCCGTCTTAACTCGAACCTTCTTGTGTTTCGTAGTACTAAAACGACCCTACACAAAAATACCATAATAGGGAGATCCAATCAATCACATCTCTCTTCATCCCTTCCCAATGGTAGTAACGTTTCATGTCCTGGTACATTTTTGATCTTCGCGAGTGTATCAAAAATTGCGACTGGTGGGCTTGTGCCAGTACCTCTTTCCGCATGTTTCCTTCCTTTGGTACGCACACTCAGCCCCTAAACAGGAAGTTCCATTCCCGGCCGTGCGGTACCCAACTACCTCTTTGTCAACCATCGCTCAGAGCGTGGTGTCCAATTCCTGGGCTTTATTAATGCGACTGAGCAAGTCGGCTTGTTCCACAACTTCTAACCTGGCGCCGTCCTCGTTCACTGTCGTCGCACAAAGGCGCAGGTTGGCTAGGGTCATGGCTAGTTCCTGGGTTTCCTTGGTGCCGGAAATGTCCGCTTTCCTCCGGCTTAAGGCGTCAGCCACCAGGTTGGCTTTTCCGGTGTTGTAGTCGATGTTCAAGTTGTAGTCCGCCAATAACTCCATCCATCTGCATTACCGTAGGTTCAGATCTCCCTGAGTGAATACATACTTTAGGCTTTGGTGGTCCGTGAAGATTTGTACTTTTCCTCCGTACAGGTATGACCGCCAAATCTTAAGGGAAAACACTACTGCAGCAAGCTCGAGATCATGTGTCGGATAGTTGGCTTCGTGCTTTCGTAATTGTCTAGATGCGTTGGCGATCACCTGTCTTTCTTGCATGAGCACGCATCCTAGCCCGACTCCCGATGCGTCGGTGTACACGGTGAACGGTATCCCAGGCTTAGGCAGGACCAGCACCAGGGTTTTGGTCAGCGCCTCCTTTAGCTGTTTGAACCCCTCCTCGCACGCTTCCATCCAGGCAAACTTGACTTCTTCACCCGTAAGCCGCGTGAGGGGTTTTGCCGCAGTAGCAACCCCTTGAACAAACTTCTGATAATATCATGCTAGACAAAGGAAGCTACGGACTTTGTCCGTGTTGCTCGGCGTCGGCCACTTCGTGATTGACTCTATCTTCTTCGGTTCCACTTCCAATCCAGCTTCGGAGATCACATGTCCGAGGAACTCGATCTTCCTTTGCCAAAATCTGCACTTGTGATGTCATGGAGTTTTCAAAGCTCCTAATCAAATGATGTAGTATAAGAGATGTCGAACAAGTTCTAAGTGATCCTAAAGCAAAGGGAATGCAAGACCATGCTCAATCTAAGTGCAACCAATAAGTGACATGATATTGAACTAGAATACTACTAAAATGCAATAAAGGGATGATCTTTCTTTCTCAAAATGAAGCAAGAGGATTCATGGGACTAGAAATTTGATCTTGGGTGATGCAGATCCAATCTAAAGATGGCAAGCTGTAAATCATACACTTTCCTTATGCCTAGACACAATCCTAAACAAGCTCTATCTCTAGATGAATGTTCTTTTACTATGGCAACTCAAGCATCTAATCTCTTAGGTTGAATGTTACTAAAGCAAACATGGAGAACAAGTTTAATAGCAATCTTAACTTCTTTAGCAACTAATCTCTTAGGTAAAGCAAGTTCAAAGCATTGAAGAGTTGGTTCAGGCATTTCATCATACACCTTGTGGGCATGAAATGCCTATAGATCTATTTTAGTATGATCAAGACTACAATGGCATTGAGAACCCTCAACAAGCAAGGAACAAGTAAATCTAACACTAAACATCCTAGATCTTCTCTAATCACCCTTAATCATCCTAGCCCATAAATCCAAAAGGAGTCTACTCACTAATCTTCATGATTAACCTTAAACCCATGGTTGATTTAAGTGAAATCATGTTGAGAAGCAAGTTTAATCAAACAATCACAAAGAAATAAGAAGAAAAGAAACTAAAGATTCAATCTTTATTTAAGGTTTCAATGTGTTCTTTGAGAAAACAAGATAATCCCATCATTAGGATCTAAAATGTATTTATAGGGTTCTTAAAAACCCTAATGGACTCAGTCAACAAGCTGAACAGGCCCAACAAAAACATAAAATTCGTCAAATGAACAGTGCTGGAGCGGGTGTCTTGAGTCTCTGCGCTACCCCGCTCCAGAACAATGTGGAGAAGGGGGTCCTGGGTCGCTCTGCTACCCCGCTCCAGAACGCGCTCAATGTGGAGCAGGGGTCCTGGGTCGCTGCGCCTAGTAGATTGATCATAACTCCTCCAATACATATCCAAATGACATGAAACCACTTTCATTAAAAAGCAAACACAATTTCCCATGTACTCTCAAAATATGAGCTTCAAAAGATATCTTTAAGGTCTCCATCCATGTTAATCTTTCTTCCTTTTGCATCACAAATATCTCTAAACACCTCCAAAAGCTCAATAGGACACTCCAACACCTGAGAAAGACTTATGAATGCAATATGGATCCTAAAGATGTCTAAACCTAAATCTATATGATGATTTACGTACAAAATGAAATGCTAAAAATATGTAAATATGCATCATATCAACTCCCCCAAACTACTCATTTACTTGTCCTCAAGTAATTAATTAAGATCAGAGAGAGAGAGAGAATGAAAATGGAAGTTCGAAACCAAAGGATACACTTCTTAAACTCTAAACCACATCCTAGACAAACATAACCTATAGCATAAACAACCTCAATTATTACACTCTATCTTCACAAGGCCTAGAAGGACTCTTTCTTTTAGACAAGTTGTGGATCACCAATCAACAAATCTCTTCAACCAACCCTCACATTCAATTAAGCATAAGCAATAAGGTGAAGTCTTGCAAATGGAAACTTGATCTCAATCATTTGGCTTGGTAAGTGAAATGGCTAAATGAGAATAAAGGAGGGGTTTCAATACATTTCTTTTTAGTGGCTTACGCTCGAGAATAGGAGCTTGATCATTATGCAAAATCTATCTAAGAAAAGGAGCAACTTATGCATACATTGCTTGTTCTTATCAATCTACCATTTTCCTAGACAACTTCAAACTCTACCATTTTCCTTGGTGTAAATGTCAAACTCATTCGTTCCCAAAAACATTAAGATCACTCTCTTATTTCACTCACCCAATGAACTCATTCTCTTTTCTTTTCTTTTGAACCAACTAGGGACTTTTTCTTTCACTTTTTAATTAAGCTCTACTATTATTTTTCTTATGTCTTCCCCAAAGTCTTTTCTAGACTCTTTTCTTTCTTTCTTTTCTTAGCCTAACGGGTTTCTTATATGAAGTTTCTAGAGCTTTTGTTTCTTTTTCTTTTGATCCCTAGTGGTTTTCTTTTGTTTTTCTTTCTTTTAGTTCATTCTTTTCACTCATCTAACACCCCAAGACCCAAAATAAACTCTTTTGCATCACAATACCAAATTTTCCATCCTAATTGCTAGCTCTTAAGAGGTCCTATAGCTAGCCTGAGATAAGAACAACCAATGTCGCCCCTAATACTCTCAAGTTTTTGCACATGACAAGCTATCAAAAGAGACCTCACACAAGCAAAATGATTTAGGCTTCAAAGAATGGTAAGGGTTTAAAGGTGTGGGAGTGCCATTTAGGTTTTATAAAGAGTGGTAGAAAAGATAAGTAAAACCCAAATGTGTATAATCCATGACCAAGAATGAAAGAGTCCATATGCAAGAAGAATTAAGTTCATTCAGCTTTAAGTTCATTTGGAGTTGGTTTAAAGGAGAATGTCAATCTCACACAAGCAACAAGTTTCAAGAAGAGTTTTCAAGGCTCGAAGCATGCAAGCTTTTCAAGAGATGCTTAGGCTACTTGCTATGATCATCTAGGGTGTAATTTTGAGTTCTAAGCATGTGTTTCCTTATTAGGTCAGCTCCCAATGCATGAATGCAATCTAAATGCTTCTAGACTCAATCCTAAAGGTGCTATGATGCAACCTAAATGCTTGTTTTTGTTTATTTTTGGAAATTTTTCATTTTTTAAGGATTTTTCTATGCATATATGTATGTACAATGCAATGCATGAGACTCAAAATCAACAAAGCAAACATGATCAAAAACTTGGTACCTCCCCCAAACTTAAATCACACAGTCTCTGTGTGAGTAAGAGAAAAGGAGATACCGAAAATATGATAAAAGCAATGGTATACACAAATAATGGTTGGAGTGATACCTCAAGTAGGAATGAGCAGTGTTGTGGCTATTGGTGTTTAGGCATGACCTTTGGGCATATTGAGGAGTCCCCCAAACTTGTTCCTGACCTTATTCAACACAAAAGAACAACAATATATACAAAGATAAACATGGGAATTCCTCCCAAGTGAGCTTGTTTAAAGTCTCTTAGCTTGACTACCTTTGTTTACCTATTGAGAAGGAGGATTCCTCCCACCTTCAAGGGTGATGGTGAGGACGTGTGTAAGGAGCTCTTGGAGCTTGAGTGGATCAGCTTGGATTTGAGGAGAGATAATGGCCCTGGCGCTTGAGAATGGCTTTGACATTCCCTTGCACTTGATCTTATACTCAATGGCTCCATCCTTTAGCTGTAGTGGGTGAAGAGTGAGAGTGTGTGGCTTAGGTGGGGAGTGAGGAGCTTTCATCTTCTTCTTGCTTTGAGTGGCCTTAGTGGGTTCACTCATCTCCTCCTTGGTAGTGTCTCCCAAGTGCTCTACATTACTCTTTTGTAATGATTCTTCACCAAGAACTTCTGCCTCCTTAACAACCAATGCATCTCTCAATATTGTTCCACAATAACTTCCATTCAGCATTGGTGACTTGATCGGATAGGAGACTTCCTTGTTGACATTATGGAGAACCACCTTCTTGTTTGGGAAGTCTATGCAAGCTCCCACAGTAACAAGGAAGGGCGTGCCTAAGAGCAATGGCATTCTCCTCTTGCTTGCCATATCAAGAACAGTGAGGTCTATGGGGATGGTGCAATCTCCAATCTTCAAACGGAAGTCCTTGATTAGACCAATAGGTGTTGTTGAAGAAGAATCCCCAAACATGAGGGAGGAGTTGTTTGGCTCCATGTCATTGATCTTCAAGCTCTGCACCATCTCCAATGAGATCACATTCACACAAGCTCCACTATCTACAAGAGCATCATCAACTTTGAAATCACCAAGGGAGCAAGGCAATATGAACTTCCCTTGATCTTCTAGCTTGGGTAGAGATTTTGGTGGAGGTTTAGGATCCAGCAAAGAGGAAGAGATGTCAAGAAGCTTTGCCACATCTTCCTTGTGAGCCAAGATGTCTTGTATGAGGATCATTTGGTCACAAGCTTCTTGCATGTTTGAGATCTTTGGAAGTTGGATTCCAACGTCACTTAACTCTTTCCTAAACTTGGAGATCACCTTCTTTTGAGCCTTGGTGATGATCCTCTTTGGAAAAGGGAGCTTATCATAAGGAGATAGCTCAATCTCCTTGTCGTCCTCAAGCACACACTCTTTGGATCCTTCAATCCCAACCTTTTTCAACTTCTGGACAGCTTCATTACCAACCAGAACCTCAGCCTTGTGCGAAGCTTGTTTCACAACCTCTGCCTTATCTTTCTGATCCACCTTGGTTGCAGCTTTCTCCACAGCTTGGAGTTTACCACTGTCCATGACCTTAGCCTTAGCCTTCTTCAAAATCTGAACATCAGCCGTGTCTACACTCTGGTTCTCATCCTGCACAAATTCAGAGCCATACAATAGTCTTTCAATCTCATCTACCTCTCTCTTATGACCAGTCAAGTCAAACTTAGGGGTATCATTGGAGAGGATAACATTGAAATGTTCTTTCCCTGGGCGTTGAGAGGTGGAGGTCATAGAAGAGAACTGATTCTCCAAGGCTTTAAACTTGTTGTTAAGCTCAGCATCGGCTCCATCAATCTTTGTGTTGAGGTTTCTCAACTCAAATCCAATATGCTTCTCTTGCCTCTGCTGAGCTTCTAAGATGGTTCTCAACATGGCTTCAGTGTCAGCCCCTTTAGTAGGAGAGGGAGTATGGTTATCTTGGCGTGGAGGAGCTTGGTTGTTTTGGTTGGTTTGGTAATTGGGATTGTAGGGAGGATTTTGGTATTGGTGGTTTTGGTAATGGAAGTTTGGTTCCTTCCTATACCAAGATCCATTGGCATTGATGAAGCATACCTCTTGGTTTCCCTCAATACCCTCAACAAAATTCAACTCAGGTGTATCTTCTTGAGCACCCACATGGTTTACCTTCTCTTGCTTGGTTAGGAGTGAAAGAAGCAACTTAAGCTTGTCAATCTTTTCTTCAAAAGATTTCAGATCCCTTCTGGTGTCTTCACCACCATCTCTATTAATTCTATCAAACTCATCATTGTAAATTGATTCACTCTTGGACATGTTCTCCACAAGCTCTAAAGCTTCAGCTTCAGTTCTTCCCAAGAAGAAACCATTGCTAGCAGTGTCTAGCATGCTCCTATAAGTTGGCAAGACTCCTCTGTAAAAGGTACTAAGCAAGCTCTCCTTACTGAAACCATGATGAGGACACTGAGTGATGAAGCCATTAAACCTCTCCCATGCTTCACCAAAGCCTTCAAGGTTCTTTTGAATGAAACCAGATATCTCATTTCTAAGCTTAGCTGTCCTTGAAGTAGAGAAGAATTTGGTGAGGAAGGCTTTCTTACATTCATCCCAAGTGGTGANCTCCTTACTGAAACCATGATGAGGACACTGAGTGATGAAGCCATTAAACCTCTCCCATGCTTCACCAAAGCCTTCAAGGTTCTTTTGAATGAAACCAGATATCTCATTTCTAAGCTTAGCTGTCCTTGAAGTAGAGAAGAATTTGGTGAGGAAGGCTTTCTTACATTCATCCCAAGTGGTGATAGAGTCTCTTGAAAGGTTCTTCTCCCAAATGTGCGCTTGTCTCCCAAAGAGAACGGAAACAACCTTAGCTTGAAGGCATCTCAGAAACACCATTGATCTTTGTTGTCCCACATAGTCTATCAAAGCTATCAAGATGGTCTAGATGATCTTCAAGGGCAAGACCATGATACTTATTGCTTTGGATCATATTGATAAGGCTGGACTTGATCTCAAAGGTGGTGTTCTGAACATCTGGAGCTCGGATACCAGCTCTATGCCCATGAATGTTTGATTGATCATAGGCTCCAATGGTCTAGCTTGGCGATGTGGATGCTGTGGCCTAAGGTTTGCAGCTCCTTGAGCCACACCATCATGAGGCAGATTCTGATGGTGCTCCATTTCAAACCCCAATCTCTGAATGTGAGTCTGTTGCTCTTCCTCTCTTCTCTTTCTTACTATCTCCCTCTCAAGTGCAGCTATATCTTCAACTCTTGGGACTAGGCTTGATGAACCTCTGCTTCTCAAGTTCATACACCTGAAATACAAAGGGAGAGGAAGAAGGAGAATCAGTAACAAAATACAATAAAAATGACTTAGTCTCAAGCAAGTGACTAAATCCCAATGTCAAAATCAACTTAGAATTTGGCAACGGCGCCAATTTGATGTCATGGAGTTTTCAAAGCTCCTAATCAAATGATGTAGTATAAGAGATGTCGAACCAGTTCTAAGTGATCCTAAAGCAAATGGAATGCAAGACCATGCTCAATCTAAGTGCAACCAATAAGTGAGATGATATTAAACTAGAATACTACTAAAATGCAATAAAGGGATGATCTTTCTTTCTCAAAATGAAGCAAGAGGATTCATGGGACTAGAAATTTGATCTTGGGTGATGTAGATCCAATCTAAAGATGGCAAGCTAGAAATCATACACTTTCCTTATGCCTAGACACAATCCTAAACAAGCTCTATCTCTAGATGAATGTTCTTTTACTATAGCAACTCAAGCATCTAATCTCTTAGGTTGAATGTTACTAAAGAAAACATGGAGAACAAGTCTAATAGCAATCTTAGCTTCTTTAGCAACTAATCTCTTAGGTAAAGCAAGTTAAAAGCATTGAAGAGTTGGTTCAGGCATTTCATCATACACCTTGTGGGCATGAAATGCCTAGAGATCTATTTTAGTATGATCAAGACTAAAATGGCATTGAGAACCCTCAACAAGCAAGGAAACAAGTAAAATCTAACACTAAACATCCTAGATCTTCTCTAATCACCCTTAATCATCCTAGCCCATAAATCCAAAAGGAGTCTACTCACTAATCTTCATGATTAACCTTAAACCCATGGTTGATTTAAGATAAATCATGTTGAGAAGCAAGTTTAATCAAACAATCACAAAGAAATAAGAAAAAAAGAAACTAAAGATTCAATCTTTCTTCAAGGTTTCAATGTGTCTTAGAGAGAAAACAAGATAATCCCATCATTAGGGTCTAAAATGTATTTATAGGGTTCTTAAAAACCCTAATGGACTCAGTCAACAAGCTGAACAGGCCCAACAAAAACATAAAATTCGTCAGATGAACAGTGCTGGGGCGGGTGTCTTGGGTCTTTGCGCTACCCCGCTCCAGAACACGCTCAATGTGGAGCGGGGGGTCCTGGGTCACTCAGCTACCCCACTCCAGAACGCGCTCAATGTGGAGCGGGGGTCCTGGATCGCTGCGCCTAGTATATTGATCATAACTCCTCCAATACATATCCAAATGACATGAAACCACTTTCATTAGAAAACTAACACAATTTCCCATGTACTCACAAAATATGAGTTTCAAAAGATATCTTTAAGGTCTCCTTCCATGTTCGTCTTTCATCCTTTTGCATCACAAATATCTCTAAACACCTCCAAAAGCTCAATAGGACACTCCAACACCTGAGAACGACTTATGAATGCAATATGGATCCTAAAGATGTAAAAACCTAAATCTAGATGATGATTTATGTACAAAATGAAATGCTAAAAATATGTAAATATGCATCATATCAACTTGCTAAGTTCAGCGTATAATCTTTGTTCCCTTAACTTGTCCAGTACCATTTCCAAGTGCCGTTCGTGGTCTTCCCGGCTCTTAGAGTAAATTAGGATGTCGTCGATGAAGACAATCACACACTGGTCCAGGTATTACCTGAATACATCATTCATTAGCCCCATAAAAGCTTCTTGGGCGTTTGTCAATCCGAAGGGCATCACCACAAAGTCATAATGTCCATAGCGGGTTCGGAAAGCCATCTTCCTAATGTCTCCCTCGTGTATGTGGATTTGGTGGTAACCGGAGGCGAGATCGATCTTTGAGAATCACGTGGCTCCTGCTAGTTGGTCCATAAGTTCGTCTATGCGAGGAAGGGGGTAATTGTTCTTAACGGTCACTTTGTTTAATCCTCGGTAGTCTATGCAGAGCCGTAAGCTCCCATCCTTCTTCTTGACCAATAGCACTGGCGCACCCCATGGTGAACTGCTCGGCCGAATGAATCCCTTCCCCACTAATTCTTCCAGCTGCTTCTTGAGTTTGGCCATCTCTGCCAGCGCTAGACGGTAAGGAACCTTGGAAACCGAAGCGGTTTCGGGTTCTAACTTGATCATGAAAGCGTTATTTCAGTGTGGTGGGGGTCCACGTAATGGTTTGAACATGTCTTTATACTCCGCAGCCACAGGGATGCTCTCCAGATCTGGCGTCTCAGTCTCCCCCACAATTTCTATTGTAGCCGAGAAAGCTCCCCGCCCTTCCTGATTACCTCTTCCGCGTGCACCATCAAGATGATCGATACTCCGGTCCTGGTCTTCATCCCATGATACACGATCCGTGCTCCTTCTAGCGGGATTCAGACACACGCCTTGGCGCAGTCGACTACGGCCCCATGCTGCCCCAACCAATCCATTTCTAGTATTACTTTGTAACGTCCGAGCTCCATCTCTAACAGATCTGCGGGTAGGTTTACGCCTGCGAGGACTACTGGCACTTCTTTGTATCTCCCCTTGCTCGTCATCCTCTTTCCCCGCAGTCTCGACCCCCGTCACCTGGGTGTTATAGTTCCCCTTAAAGGCCCATTCCCGCATAAGGTTGGGACTCACGAAACTATGGGATGCCCCAGTGTCGAAGAGAGTGAACGCCGTCACTCCTCTGACCGCGACAGATCCTACATGATACTAACGCTAAGCTATGCAACCAACATTCCATTTTCAGCCAAATAAAGTAGAGCATTTAAAGCTAGAACGTACCCGCAATCGGCTCGGGTCCTTCGTGGCCCTCGGCTACGTAAGCCCGGGGTCTTCGCGCTGGTTCTCGCTGCTGCTGTTTTTGTGCTCCCCCTGCGTTCCCTCCCAGACGTGCTCCACACTCCCGGGCCATATGCCTGTCTTGCCCGCAGCAGAAACAACGTCCTCTTGGGCCGACTCCTGGCTGTCCTCGCCTTTCGTTCGGGCACTCCCTCGCGACATGACCGTGTTGTCCGTAATAGTAGCATGCACCCACCCAGCATTATCCGTAGTTGGGCCGTCCGCACCTCCCACACAAAGGTCTTGCCGAAGCAGCTTCGTTGGCCGGTGCTGCATCTTGGGCCCTTTTGACACCCCGATTCTGGTTGGCCTGGTTCTGCTTCCGTTCTTCCTGCAGCCCCGCGGCTTTCTCGATCAGTTCGTGGATGTTGAGGTAGTATCGTACGTTGCAACTGTTCCTCAGTTCTATTCTCATCCCCTTGAGGAACCGACGGACAAACTCCCGATTGGTCAGTTAGTGTCCTCAAAATCTTCAGAGCCGATAGAATTCGTCTCCGTACTCTCTTATGTTCCTTGTTCCTTGGAGGATGTCCTAGAACTTACTCTCTATTTGGTTCATAGCCTCCAAGGGAAAGTACTTCTTGTTGAATGCCTCCAGGAAATAATCCCAGGTCACGTGTGCCGCATGTGCTTGATATCACTCAAATTACCCTAAGGAGTGAATTACTCTCTCAAATAAGAGGTTTAGTTTTAGTACTTAGGGATTAAATCCACAAGGAACTAAGGAACACAAAAGATATAATCCTAAATGATTATGCTAGGTTGATTAGGTTTAAAAGTAAATTGCAGTTGTAAGCAATGAGAGTTGCTCAAGAGAATTGGTTTTAGGTTTTAAACAATAAAAGAAAGTAGTTAGATTCAAGGTTGCTATTCAGATAATCATGATTATAATGCTACAGATGTCTTTATAAGTTGTTTGAAAAATATTAAAGAACTTCAACTCTTAGATAAATCTATTAGCAATCGCTATTAGACTCGTTCATTGATCTTACTGCCGGCAATATCGACCGATGGTTTGACAGCGATAATGGGCGATATGGGTTGCCGTCGATCGATTACTCTATAGGAGTATCGATCGATATAGCTTCAGATCGAGTTGAATATGTGTTCACCAAGATCATACACCGGCTCTTGTTCGTCCCTAGAGGATCTCAACTTATACCAGATGATTTCAGGATGATGATTAACAAGTTAAATCATTCCATGATCATACTCTAGTTAGCTACTCTAGAGTAAGCATCATGGTTCATCAGGATAATGAATATCACAACTAAACATTCCATAGTTGGGGCTAATCCCTCATAACTATTTGAACCCTAAATCTAACAAGTGAATCTACTCAGACATGGCTAAGTGATTCATAACATCAAGGTAATAATAGAAATTCATAAGATTAGAAGATTGAACTCGTGGTTCTTTTGAACAACAAATCTCTTTGTGTGTTCTTCTAAATCTAGAATTCTATAACCTTTTATGAAATTGAGAATAAGATGAAAAGAATACTTTTATAAATCAAATAACTAAGAACATAGAAAGCATTCAAAAGCATAACATGTAAAAAGAATGCAAGGCTTAAGAAGTACAAAAAGCATGTCTAGCCAAAACACATAGGCATAACTATAAATATGAGTTCCATTAGGTTAAAAACTCGTCAGTGGAAATCTTGTAATATTGAGAGAACTTGGGCTTCAAGGCCGAGTCAAACTTATTCTTCACGCTTCATATCGATCGATGGTACAATGCGTACATCGATCGATGGAGTATCTCTATTCGTCATCTTTTACAGAAGCGTTGTCGATCGATTACACAAGATGTGTATCGATCGATATGTATCTCTGGATATTGACCTTGTTGTTTGATCTTCATAGTCATCTCGGGAAAACTCTCCCTTAAGCTTCATAAGGGCACCTAAATCATCACTTTACTCCAAAATTCTCCTGAACCTGAAAACATACCTAATAGACACCAAAACATATATATATATATATATATATATATATATATATATATATATATATATATATATATATATATATTGTAAAATCATCTTAATACCATGGTTAAAAGTGGGTCAAAACCATGGTATATCAACTCCCCCAGACTTAACCTTTTGCTTGTCCTCAAGCAAACACAATAGGTAGTCTTTGGAAGAAGTTTTTAAAAACAGTAGGGACTCAATCAAATCTTAACTTAAGATCATAACCTCTACTTTGTTGCAAGCCACATCTCATATCTATCAACTACAGAAGTACATTATACCATATCCTAGCTTAGCAACCAAATTCATCTAGCCAATAAACTTAGCAATCCTGTCTGTCTATCCCCTCTACTGATTTCATTTATGCATAAAATAAAAGTGTAGGCTTTACCTTGCGAGTATCGATCAAGGAACACTTGGATTCAACTTAAGTGTTGGGGTCAAAATCGGTACGACGGAATAAACGGTCGAAACTTCCCGCAGAAATATAAAGGAATCATTTTGTAAAACCCGAAGAATCGTTTTATAAAACTCGAGGATCGTTTTATAAAACTCGAGGACCAATTTATAGAAGTCGAGAATCGTTTTACAAAACCCGAGGATCATTTTATAAAACTCGAGAATCGTTTTATAAAACTCGAGGATCGTTTTATAAAATTCGAGAATCGTTTTATAAAACTCAAAGAATCGTTTTATAAAACTCGAGAATCGTTTTATAAAACTCGAAGAACTGTTTTATAAAACTCGAGAATCGTTTTATAAAACTCGAGGATCATTTTATAAAACTCGAGAAGCCGTTTTATAAAACTCGAAGAATCGTTTTATAAAACTCGGGAATCGTTTTATAAAACTCAAAGAATCGTTTTATAAAACTCGAAGAATCGTTTTATAAAACTCGAGAATCGTTTTATAAAACTCGAAGAATCATTTTATAAAACCCGAAGAATCGTTTTACAAAACTCGAGAATCGTTTTATAAAACTCGAAGAATCGTTTTATAAAACTCGAAGAATCGTTTTACGAAACCGCAAAAAACCTAAACAGCCGTAAAACGCGAACTAGTCACGACTAGTTCGCCCATCGGCGAACTAAGCCGGCCCGGATTAGTTTGCCGATGGGCGAACTAGGAGTCACTCAACTAGTTCGCCGATGGGCGAACTAAGAGTCACTCCACTAGTTCGCCCATCGGCGAACTAAGCCGGCCCGGCTTAGTTCCCCGATGGGCGAACTAAAAAACTTCTCGGATATCCCGCGCCTCGATCTCCCGCATCCCCGATTCAAAACTTACGTCTTTCGACACGATCGCATTCTAAACTACGGCTAAAACATCTCCCGTTCCATCTCGATCCGACTTACCGTTCGAGTTTTACGATAAAAACCGTAAAACTTCGCTTTCTCGGAAAGAACTCGAGGAAATCGTATAAAACGGCAACGGTTAAACGAAACACCGAACATTGNCCCCGATTCAAAACTTACGTCTTTCGACACGATCGCATTCTAAACTACGGCTAAAACATCTCCCGTTCCATCTCGATCCGACTTACCGTTCGAGTTTTACGATAAAAACCGTAAAACTTCGCTTTCTCGGAAAGAACTCGAGGAAATCGTATAAAACGGCAACGGTTAAACGAAACACCGAACATTGCCTAAACTATACAATTTATTCGAGATTTCTCGTTAAAATCATAAAAACGCGTTTTTTAATAAAAAACGCCGAATAAGTCGTAAAAAATGTGTTTTTAATAAAAAGTCGAGCAAATCGTAAAACCTTGCGATTAACTCGAGTAATTTATTAAAAACGACGTCAGATCAAGAAACGATCCCGTAAAAAGTCGGAAAACGGTTTTTATCGCAAAACGGCCCGGAAGGACCTAAAACGCGATAAAAACCCATCTCGCGATTTCAATGGAATCTAACCCGCAGATTTGATAACGTTTTGACGGTTTATTCGCTGAAGGAAAATAAAGGCAAGTTTGAAGATAATAGAAGATTTCCGCGGAAGAAAAAGAAGGATCGAGAAAAATGGAAGATTCCCGAAATACTCAAATCCGGCAAAATGGAAAGATCGAACCGTCAAGGAAAGGAGTATATAAACCAGAGCGTAGGGCAGAAGAGAGGGACGAAATCCAGAGCTCTCATCTGAGACTTTCACAACTTTTCTAGACTTAGAATTTTCCGCACTTAGAAACTTAGGCTTTTTCTCGACAAGTTCGGTTTCTATGACTGGCGCTCAATTACTAGACAAACTCGCCCAGGCAGTTCGATCTCTGGTACAGCTCTACAACCTGAACTACGTTCGACTTGATCCCCAAAAGGGTACGTAGGCAGCCTTTCATAAGGTTCAGTCCGAAATCATTCAAACCTTTTTTCCTATCTTTTTCTGTTTTTCGTCATCGAGCTGCGACTCGACTAGATCTAGGGTTTTATGTTTGTAACTCGCTGATGGCCCCTGCGGCCAAAGCCTTTGTAATTCCCTGTAATGATCGCAACGCTCTTACGCGAATCGGAAATAANAAGAGCAACAAAACAAGCTCACGATTTCTATCTCAGATCACTAAGGGCAACGATAAAATCTATCAAACCCCATAGTGTTTTTCTTATTTCCGAGTTGGAAAAATCTCACGCGTTAAGCAAAAGACGTTTTCCGAGAACCTTTCGGAAAAATAAAACTTGCTCTCCCAGAAACCGCGGAACAAACCGTAACTTACTCGCGTAATAAATCCTAGGTTACTCGCGGAGAAAGCCCTAGGTTACTCGCGGAAAAACCCTGGGTTATTCGCGACAAAACCCTAGGGTGCTCGCGGAAAAACCGTAGATTATTTGCGGCAAAACCCTAGGGTGTTCGCGGAAAAACCCTAGGTTACTCGCGGAGAAAGCCTTAGGTGACTCGCGGAAAAACCGTAGGTTATTCGCGGCAAAACCCTAGGTTGTTCGTGGAAAAACCCTAGGTTACTCACGGAGAAAGCCCTAGGTTACTCGCGGAGAAAACCCTAGGTTACTCGCGGAGAAAGCCTTAGGTGACTCGCGGAAAAACCGTAGGTTATTCGCGGCAAAACCCTAGGTTGTTCGCGGAAAAACCCTAGGTTACTCGCGGAGAAAGCCTTAGGTGACTCGCGGAAAAACCGTAGATTATATTCGCGGCAAAACCCTAGGTTGCTCGCGGAAGAACCTTAGGCTACTCACAGAATCGGGCAATACTATCCAGCCGAAAAGACGGTGAGTTGGCCAAGCTACCTAGCTTGCCATCTTGGCGAGCTGACCGGCTTTCCACCTCGTCCCAGAGGCACTGACTTTTTCCCGAGGGTCCGCACAATCCAGCTCATAGCTATGGTGAGCCGGACCGTACTCTAAACAATAATCGCACTGCTTTTCGTTTCATCTCAATCAAAGTTTTCGTTGAGGTTTTACCACGAAAACAAGATAGCTTGATGAATCGGGACTGTGCTCGCCGACTCACCATTAGGAAAGTTGGACAAGCTCGATGGATCGAAACATCTCCATCTCGAATCTTGATCGAGACGCTTTTCGTTTCGTCTCAATCGGACTTTCCGTTCAGATTCTACGACGAAAACAAGTCAACTCGACGAATAGAGATCACCCGCGCCAAGCATCTTAGCTAGCCGAACGTAGAGCTAGCTAGCTCGCCATACAGCGAGCTGGCCCAAGCGCCTGGCTCGCCCAAGAGACGCTGACTTCGCCCCAAGGGTTCTTACAATCCAGATCATCACACGACGAGCTAAAAGGGTTCACACGACTTGCCTTACGTCGAGCGGAACCAATCCTCGAGTTCTCTCGAAGTCTTGATCGCGCTGATTCTCGTTTCGTCTGAACCGGAATTTCCATCGGGATTTTACGATAAAACCGCAAAGACTTGTTTCTTCGTATAAGTTCGAATCAATCGTCTAAAACGGCAACGGTTGACTTAACCCCAAAGTTGCCTAAACTATACGAGAAATCTGAACTCTCTAAACCTAATCCGATTTTACGAAGCTCTGCCACTCTAAGTCGAAAACATCCAATCATAAACACGTGATTGATTTTTTCGATATACAAAGCGCACCTAGTCGGTCAAATAAAACCGGCAGTACGAAGAAACAAGAACACGAGCTACGATGGTCAAGTCTTCTCCCCGCTTCCATACTCTCGCTGGTAATTCGTCGAAGACCGGTAAGTCAAAAGACAAAGAACGAAGAATAGACGACCCCAAATCATCGATGAAGCGAAGGTATGTCCGATTCGAAAATTTTATTAGACTTCTAATTTCTCGTAAGCAATTTTTGTCTATCTCGATTTGTTGTTCTCTAACCATTCAGGCATAACTCGCAAACCGATCCAATCTCTCGTACAACCGAGAAACGATCGCCACGCATTCAAACGTACTCATTTCCTAAAAAGAAAAAAGGAGCTAGAGACGCTGTCGTCGTCTTAAAACCGACTCGCTCCTAGAAGTTCTCGTAAATCAGACATACTCCAAGTCATCTCCGATCCACCATGGTCTTTAATCGACCCGGATTGTCGATCATCCAAATCCTTCAAACGAAACTCGTCTTTCTTCTTTCGCCGAACATTTTTCTTCGCATCAAGAAAACGCTTTCTAAAATAAGCGGAAAAATATTCGGACGATGCAACGCCTCGTCGAAATCATCACAAAAGCAAACGACAATCTAAAAACCGTCTAAGTGCTAAAGACTGATCCAAACTGTCTGGGAAATAATCTCGAGGAATATACGGCATCTCTCGTCGCAATCATGCGGTTAGAAAATCTCTGCGAAACTTCAGAGCGAAACTCGATTATTTTTTGACGTCATAAAGATCTTCTCAAACTTGATAAAACAAGTATAAGAGTCGAAATCTTTAGGCATCAAAGCATTGATCTCATTTTCCGTTAAACCAAGTGAGTCACGGAATAATGTCAAGAACATTTGCGGCGAAAGAAAGATCAAGAACACAAAGCAGCAATAGAGAACACGTCCTCCCTTCTCGCTGACTGATCCTATTGCTGATCATGTGATTCATTCCGCCCGAGAAACCCACTAAAACATTTTGCGACTAGATCTCGGTGAAATAACTTTTGGTAAAACTCCACGAGTGACTCCGAAAAAACTATCACCGAAGAATCAAAAACTAAGCGGAAAGGTTTCTCGAAAAATCTGCGGAAAACATTGTTAGCCCAATGCGTCGCGTCGATTTACTAAATTCATCGCCCGTTGCTTACGCGAGAAATCCTTTGTATAGTCAGGATCATGTCATAACGAAGTAACTCTCGAAAGTAAACGTAACAGGTGTTTCGAAAAATACTTTCCTTATAGCAAAAACCAAGCTATACAATCCGGCACTGGGCGGCCAATCTAAACTTTGCCTCCTCGCGACACGATCTGAAAGATCTCATTCTTTAGCCTATCGGTTCACGAGCATCCGCTCTCATTCCTCCCGTTTACATCCGAGAATGAGATCGCCCCGCAAACGACTCCGCACGGGCTCTGCATCGAGCTTCTTAGGATCTGTCTCCCTCGAGTAAAAAAAAAAAAAATTTCCATACAAAGGAAAGTTTATACGAAACTTTCATCGTATAAATCAAACCTACAATGGAAAAACGTTTTCAATAACCACGGGAATACTTGGCATATCAAGTTCGACAAACGCTACTTGGCTATTGTCCGAGCGCGCTTCACTTCAATGCCAAGTTTACAAACCGACTCGACCTTTTCGATAGCATGAAAGTGTCGTGGTCTAATTCTCTACCAAATACGACTTTGGTTGTGCGGCTGAACACAACCTTCACGCCAAGCCAATACGTTCAACGGATAATGCAAACTTGTCGAAGATCGGCTAAGTTCTGTATTCTCGCGATTCACTCTACTCCCAAAGCAAGTTGCCTACAAAATCCGACGTATAAGAAAACACTCGTACCAGAGCTCCTAAAGCCGTACGAATCTCGGAAGGTCAACACTTCACAAAGCACCGTAACGAAAAACCCTTCGTTTCGGGAAACAACTTAGGCGACCTCTCGGTCCTAATTGCTCTAGCACAAATCATAAAACTACCTAACATCCAAACAGGAATGTTAGTTTTAACTGCGAATATACACAAACGAACCAAATTGTTCCTGCAAAGCAGGGTTAAGACAAAACCCTCGCAACACTGCGCAAACGTTCCGAACACGAAACGCGGCATATAAAATAAAAACCAACTTTCGGCACTGCGAGACGTCGCAGACACCCGAAGATTAGTTTTTCGACACAAATACCTTCCTCGATAAAGTCATTTCTTGGAAGACCTAACAGTCCGTCCGCGACTATAAAATTACGCAAAACTTCTTAACGTACGTATCCTTCATGAAGGCCAAAACAACGTAAACATTTATCGCCTAAAAAGTTTGTTGCTGATCACAACAAACTCGCAACAGTCCTAAACAAACTTAAGTTATCTCGCAGAGATAGCTCTCGAACACCCGACACAAGGGTAATAGCGCTATAAAAGAAATCCAAAATTTTGGTCAGCACTTCCGGGCAACTTAGAAATTGTTCCCGGTGAGATGCTCGGTTCCAACCAGACGAATCGTATANACCCGACACAAGGGTAATAGCGCTATAAAAGAAATCCAAAATTTTGGTCAGCACTTCCGGGCAACTTAGAAATTGTTCCCGGTGAGATGCTCGGTTCCAACCAGACGAATCGTATAAGCCGAGAACCTATCGCGGATTCTAAATCGGTATGGAATCAGGTTAAAATCGCAACAGGCAAAACGAAAGCCGACTAGTCATCGCATAGCCTTAATCCGAAAGTAAACCTAGGTCTTGCCCTAAACCCAGCACACTGGTCGCTAACGTCTCAAGGCATGAATCGAGATTCTAAAGGCATGTCTCTTCGTCTATATCTAAACGCTCACTCGATTTACTAAACATCCTAAAACGGGCAAACGAACAAGGCGATACACTAAGGGAAAAAGGAATGCGAGACGCAACTCGCGGACCTCCCTCAATATCAACTCACAATCTTCCCGCTACATTCATACGAATAAAAACACGCTCTTAAAAACGCAAACTCATAAAGCCGCAAAAGCGGCAGGGACTTAGAGCCGCACACGGCCAGTCCGAAAACTATAACGGCCACGCTCGGCCAGACCAAACGGCCTACGAGACTAGTCTCAAGGCCGGCAAAGGTCAAGATGCCATCGACATCAATATGCTCGATAAACATATAACTAGACCGTAAAGGTCTTGCTGGAAAAAAGGTCATACGAACCTTAACTCCGAAACGAACTACGAAAGGCTTGATACCCTCAAAAGGGTACGTAGGCAGCCTTCACAAGGTGCAGCCCTAATCTTAAACGCTTTCCGCTCCCTGGAGAGTGGAAAGATCACTTTCAACGAACCTTTCCGACCATTAATTCCGCCTAACTTAACTAAACCTGGTTAACCACTCGCAAGAACCTTACGCTAAAGGCTCAAGATTCTTACGAGCTGGGGGGCTAACTGTTGGGGTCAAAATCGGTACGACGGAATCAACGGCCGAAACTTCCCGCAGAAATATAAAAGGAATCGTTTTGTAAAACCCGAAGAATCGTTTTATAAAACTCGAGGATCGTTTTATAAAACTCGAGGACCGTTTTATAAAACTCGAGAATCAATTTATAAAACCCGAGGATCGTTTTATAAAACTCGAAGAATCGTTTTACGAAACCGCAAAAAACCGAAACAACCGTAAAACGCGAACTAGTCACGACTAGTTCACCCATGGGCGAACTAAGCCGGCCCGGCTTAGTTCGCCGATGGGCGAACTAAGAGTCACTCCACTAGTTCGCCCATCGGTTAACTAGGAGTCCCTCAACTAGTTCGCCCATCGGCGAACTAAGCCGGCCCGGCTTAGTTCGCCGATGGGCGAACTAAAAAACTTCTCGGATATCCCGCGCCTCAATCTCCCGCATCCCCGATTCAAAACTTACGTCTTTCGACACGATCGCATTCTAAACTACGGCTAAAACATCTCCCGTTCCATCTCGATCCGACTTACCGTTCGAGTTTTACGATAAAAACAGTAAAACTTCGTTTTCTCGGAAAGAACTTGAGGAAATCGTATACAACTTTTCTAGACTTAGAATTTTCCGCACTTAGAAACTTAGGCTTTTTCTCGACAAGTTCGGTTTCTATGACTGGCGCTCAATTACTAGACGAACTCGCCCAGGCAGTTCGATCTCTGGTCCAGCTCTACAACCTGAAATCATTCAAACCTCTACTTGATCCCCAAAAGGGGTACGTAGGCAGCCTTTCATAAGGTTCAGTCCGAAATCATTCAAACCTTTTTTCCTATCTTTTTCCGTTTTTCGTCATTGAGCTGCGACTCGACTAGATCTAGGGTTTTATGTTTGTAACTCGCTGATGGCCCCTGCGGCCAAAGCCTTTGTAATTCCATGTAATGATCGCAACGCTCTTACGCGAATCGGAAATAAGATCGACTTTCTTTATAAATTCGTTTTACTATGTTTTTCATATTTTTCGCATTTATTTGGTTACTTGTCGTTGGCTTTCGCAGAGATCCGGTTCCTCTGGAAAATTAGGGTTTTCCTAAGTTTCCTTATTTAACGGAAATCGACAAGTGTGAATTTCGGTGCCCACATCAAGCAAGGTTTAGGCATTCTCATTCTAGTTTCTTTTCTCCTATATCTCCCTTCTCTGAATCCCATATTTTTCTTTTTCTTTTATATCAATCCTAATGAACAATGAATGTTCATTTTATTGATCTTACTACTCTTTGTAGTCTTTTCTGACAAAGTGTAGGCGAATAGTGGGGTCATGGGTAATTTACCTCTCCCCCGCTTCCACAATGTGTGATCATTCCTTTGAATTAGAATAGTGGGGTCATAGGTAATGTACCTCTCCCTCTGCCTCTCAGGAAATCATCTCAATATTTTATTTTTCTCTTTTTGGGATGCCAAAGGGAGGAGAGAAAGAAACCAAAATTATCAAGACTTTTACCTTCTAAACTTGCAGGAGGATTCTGATCCCTTGTATACCAAGCCCCAAGACAAGCAATAGATGTCAGGTTAGGATGGAAATCAGCTTTGGTTCTTCCAAACAATCATGAAAAGTGTTGTCATAGGTGACCGGTGATCCACTTTAGCATTTATAGTACTTTCTGCAATCAACAATTCTAAGAATGGTGCTAAAGAGTGGTTAGATAAAAAGTAAAATTTTGAAATCTTTTTGTCCTCTTCTTGACTCAATAAAACCAATTTTGAAAACATTTAATATGATCAAAAGGTAAAGTAGCATCAGTAATCTCCACTCCCCCAGACTTAAATCATACACTGTCCTCAGTGTATAACCAGTCGGAGTTAGTGCATAAATAAATAATGTATAACTGATATCAAAAATTTAGAACGATAGACCTGACCAGAATTCATATCGATCGATGGTGAGTCACCTTCGTTGATAGTCATGGGTAGGTCTGTGTCGATCAATGTCGACAGTATCTTATCGGTCAATAGAGGTAGTGATCGTGTAGTGTCTCATCTGAAATAAATAAAACGAAAGTAATAAGTAAAAATGAAATAAAAATAAGGAAGAAAATACCTAATATTGGGTGGCCTCCCACTTAGCGCTTAGTTAAAGTCATTTAGCTTGACTATGGAGGTATGGTGGCTAGTAAGGTGAATTGCAGGTACTTGTTGGGAAACAAGTATCCTCCTTGTCTTGTGAATCTTCAAACCATGAAGTTAAGAAGCTTCTTGTGGCTTTCTCGCTTCTGGTCATACTAGCTTTCAGCTCATGCACCTCAGCTTGAATTCTTTGTAGCCACTCCTCAAGGCTTGCAATGCTGAACTCATGTTGTCCAATCTTGCTATAGGTGTGTTCTAGATCAATACTTAGCTGCATTGTGTCGAGGTGTTGGATGTTTTGCACATGGGTAGAGGTACTATCGCCCGGTCCTCGTGGGTCAGTATCGGTCGATTTGGAAGGAGGCGTATCGGTCGATGGGCGGAAAGGCACGTCAATTGATGCGGATGGTGCAGGTCGGTTTGCGAGCTGTCTCTGAATGCTGTTGATCTCCTTCAGAATTTCTGCGGTTGTGCATTCCAATCCTTGAACGTCACTCTGTACTAAGAACCACATCTTGTCAAGTAATCTGTATGCTTCGTCTCCACAGGCTTCAATAGCTTTGTAGATATCTCTTGTGATGTCCTCAATTTCTCCTCTGGTACAGAACTCTGGTTGCTTTAATATCGGTCGATGTACAGTGTGTGTCATCGATCGATAGTCTCTGTAGGTGATTCTCGATAGGCTTGTCTATAGTGGTATCGATCGATGCTTCTGTGGCTGTATCGGTCGATTTCTGCTTTTGAGATTCAAGTCCTTTATGAAGTGCATTCACTTCTTCTTGCAGGGCGTTCCTTTCTGTGCGAGCTAAATCATTGCCAGTCTGAATCCAATGTAATTCTCCTCGAAGTGATGCTATGCCTTTTTCATGTTCAGACTTCAGTGATGCCATTTCCCAGTTGTGCTCACCAATTCTTCCATTGATCATGTAGGTGACCTCTGCTTGTGTGTAGAGCTTGCAAATTGGAACTCCTTTGGCAAATTGTTCAGCGTGCTCTGGTAAACAGAAACAAGAGCGCTCCATCAGTGAGGCTCTATTCAGAAATTTCCCAATATCTTCTTTGGAAACATGGATGATATCTCCATAGACGCCTCTTGCGAAACCATTCTCATCTCTATAAACACCATATTCGTCTTTCTTTTCCCACAAGAATTGACGAATCCCGGATTTGAAAGCTCGTTTCCCAAATTCCCGACGTATATCGGTCGATGTGATTCTCCACGTATCGATCGATGTGTGTTGGACTTCTAGATAGACTGAGTTGGTCATCTGAAGAATGTCTGCAACGTCTTCTTTGGAGATCGGAATGATTCTTCCATCCATTGCTCGTGCATGGCCATCTAGATCCCTGAAAATACCAAATTCATCCGGAATTAGTAAGGTAAAGTCGAAATTATGTGTTTGTACCTCGGATGGTGTAGTGGTGTGATCGGTCGATGGGATGGCATGTGCATTGGTCAATTGGTTGAGGGACGTTTCGATCGATTGATGGTGTTTCGTGTCGGTCGATACGTCTGCTTCAGGTTTGGTCGCATGTGTCAAAGGTGTTGTATCCACTGCGAAAATTTCATGGTAATTGCTAGCCCAACTTCCAATTGAGTAGTCTCCGTCTTGTGGATCATGTGGGACGTACAGGTTGTCGCTCGGTGGTTCGAAACGTCTTTTGAGCGATCTTGGATGGTGCATATCGGTCGATGGAGGGTGGTCTCTGTCGATAGATGCTCTGAAGATGAAGGATGGTAGAGGAGGTCTTTCTTCATCTTCCCGAAGAAATCTGTATTCTGTGACTCGTTTCTCTTCATAATCTTCATCATACTCCTCTTGAGTAGTGATGCTAGCCAGTTGGGAATGTAATGATCATTCTCCCAATCATCTATGTGAAAGTCGCCTTCTGGAAACTCCTCTTCGATCTCTTGGAATAGCTTGTCGATCGATGAACAGGTATGCTCGTCGTTCGACGCCGGTTGATTGGTATTGGTCGATGGTAGAAGACTTCCGTCGGTCGATACGTCTGGTTCTGTTTCGTACTCGGCCATTGAATCATACTCGTGGGCACAGAAACAAGTTGCCACGAGTGCTGGGCTCTCTATCCTTGGAATCCTGATGACTTGGACTGGATTGTAGTGGATGGTAGGGTCAATTAGGGTTAGGCAGAGCGTATTGGATTTGAGGTCACAAACAGCTCCAACTGTTGCTAAGAAAGCCCTTCCAAGTAGCAGAGATGTCTTGAAGTTAAGCTTGTTCTCCAGGACGTGGAAGTCTATAAGAATTAGGGCATCTCCAATCTGTACCTCAAGATTTCACACTATGCCTCCAGAGTTCTGCTGAGAACAATCCACGAAGATGAAAGATTCTTCAGTAGGCTCTATCTTCAGACCTAGATGGTCTGCCATGATCTTAGGTAGGATGCTCACTCCAGATCTTGTGTCGCAGAGAGCATGAGGGAACTCAGCACCTCTTATTGAACATGGTATTGTGAACTTCCCTGGATCACTCTTCTTCTCCAGTGTGATCTTCTTCTTTAGACTATCTCTGACTTGGTGAAACATTCTCTTGATGTCTTCTTCTGTCTCCTTGGTTTCTCTGAAAAACATCCACAATCTGTGTGAAAAGTAGGCTTCTTCAAAGGGTTTCTCTTTAGGTATTCTCATAACTCTCTTTCTGAAGCTTGACAATTCTTTCTCATTAGCTTCCCTTTTATAATGCTTGGGGATCTTCTCTTTCTTTTTTCTGAGAACTCTTCCATGATTTACCTTTTCTATCTCCATGGGCTCAAAGTTGTATGTGGCTCTCTTCATGATGGCTGTTTGAGGGTTTCTAGAAGTGTAATACTGCTCCCTGAGTGTGTCGATATGTGCATTATCTATCTTTGGGAGTTGCACTCGGCGCTGGGGTACTGTGTATCGAGCGACAACTGGAGTATGTCCGTCAATATCTGGGTCTGTATATCGATTGATTGGAGTGTCATCATGTCGATCAATGTTATGTGAATCGACTTCGATAGGGACGGGCGGATGTGGGTGTCATGCTGCGAAGGCTTCATGTGACATAATCTTGACAGCACTGCATTCGTGAGAGGCTTCGTCTAAGTCCATTGATCGACACTCGTCAAAGTCTATCGATCGCTGTACTCTGGAAGGTATCGGTCGATGTTCAGGGGATGATATCGATCGATAGTAGTCGAATTCGAAGTCTGTCTCACTCTCAATTTCAGAATCTTGCAACTTTTGCCAAAAGTCATCATCCAGGATGGCATGTACATCATGGAGTGTAGCAAACTCTCCCATTCCTTTTGCTAAAACTTCTTGCTTCTTTAGTGCTTCTCCTGTTTGAACCACTTGAGTCTCCAACTTCTTCACATAGGTACTTAAGCCATCAAGCTTGGTGTTGAGGTTGGTGTAGACAGAGTCGATCTTTCCATTGAAGTCCATCTGAAGTTTCTGCTGACTCTCAAGAACTTTGTCTAGCATCTCTTCTAGCTTACTGTCTTGGGTGGGTGGGGGTGGATTTGTGTAGAATGAGTTACCATAACTCATGTTGTTGTTGAGGTTGCTGCTGCTGTAGTTGGTAGGCTTCTGTAAACTCTGGTTAAAGTTGTTTTTCTGTCCTGTGAAGTTTTTGTATCCTCCTTGTTTACTAGACCTCTGAAATCCAGCTCCACTGATCCAATTCACATCTTCTTTAGTGTAATTTTCTTCAGCTGCGGTTTCTGCATCCTCCACTGAGCAAATCTGCTTGTTTAGTAACTTCTGAACATGATCCAGCTGTGCTTGCACTTCATTAATCTGTTCCTTCCCAAGGAATGATGTAGCTTTTGTCTTCACGGTGTTCTTTGTGCTGTTGCTTGAAGCTAGGTTTTCAATCAACTTCACAGCTTCTTGCGGATTCCTGGTGGTGAAATTGCCTTCACTAGCTGTGTCTAGAGCCATCTGATACTTTAAAGTGATGCCTCTGTAGAAAGTGCAGAGCAGCTGCACGTTGTTGAATCCGTGGTGTGGACAATCTCGCTGGTAGGATTTTAATCTGTTCCATGTGTGTTTAAATGATTCTCCAGGATCCTGAGTGAATGTAGCAATTTTCCTTCTCCATTCTTCAGCTCGTGAGTCATCAAAGAAGTTATGTAGGAATGCGTTTTTGATGTCGCTCCAGGTTGTGAGAGAACCTGTTGGTAGTTGTCTTAGCCACTGCAAAGCTTCTCCAGATAGAGAGTATTTGAAAATCTTGCAGAGAAGATAGTCTTGAGAGACTCCATTGGCTTTGATGACAGTTACGAGATCCTCGAACCTCTCCAGATGGGTCATAGGATGCTCATGGGCTAAACCAAAAAAGGGTATTTGTCCTACAAGTGTGTAGTACTGCGGCTTGAGCTCGAAATCTCCTCTCTGAATAGCAGGAGGGCAGATGGCTGATCAGTTGGTATAGAACTGATCAGGACGGTTTTAGTCAGCCAAAGTTTTGGCTCTGTTAGCCTCTCCTACAAGTTGAATGAGGTCTGTAGGTGCAGTTTCTTGCTCAGGAATGATCTCCTTCTGAGCATTCAGCTTTTGACCTGCTGCATTACGAAGGTGACCATCTTGATCACGCAGGTCTCCATTCTCATCAATAGTGAGAATAATAGTCGCTACCATGTCTCGCCGGTAAGTATCGATCGATTTAAGGTGAGGTATATCGATCGATGTCGGATGAAAGATTTCGGTCGACGAACGGTTGTTGATGTCGATCGATGGAAAGGTGCGAGTATCGGTCGACGAAGAAGGTGTCTCGGTCGACTGTGGTAAGCAAATATCGGTCGACGAACGGTTGTTAATGTCGATCGATGCGGAATGTAAGTCTCTGCGGATGCGACGTTCCAAACTGTGGGGATCTTCTAAGTACACAAGTTGGTTGTTCTTGTTGCTTCTAGTACTGCTGGGCATGTACCTTAAAAAAGACAAGAAAAAATTTTGTGTCAGAAGATGATTAAGCAGTAAAAAAAATTTAACCAAGACCTAATCAGATTAAATCTAATGGCAATCTTAGTTCCCCGGCAACGACGCCAAATTTGATATCACTCAATTTATCCTACGGAGTGAATTACTCTCTCAAATAAGAGGTTCCGTTGTAGAACTTAGAGATCGAATCCACAAGGAACTAAGGAAGACAAAAGATATAATCCTAAGTGATTATGCTAGGTAGATTAGGTTTAAAAGTAAATTGCAGTTGTGAGAAATGAGAGTTGCTCAAGAGAATTGGTTTTAGGTTTTAAACAATAAATGAAACTAGTTAGATTCAAGGTTGCTATTCAGATAATCAGGATTATAATGCTACAGATGTCTTTATAAGATGTTTGCAAGATATTAAAGAACTTCAACTCTTAGATAAACCTATTAGCAATCGCTATTAGACTCGTCCATTGATCTGACTGTCGGCAATATCGACCGATGGTTTGACAGCGATATCGGGCGATATGGGTTGCCGTCGATCGATTACTCCATAGGAGTATCCATCAATATATCTTCAGATCAAGTTGAATATGTGCTCACCAAGATCATAGACCGGCTCTCGTTCGTCTCTAGAGGATCTCAGCTTATACCAGATGATTTCAGGATGATGATTAACAAGTTAAATCATTCCATGATCATACTCTAGTTAGCTACTCTAGAGTAAGCATTAGGGTTCATCAGGATAATGAATATCACAACTCAACATTTCATAGTTGGGGCTAATCCCTCATAACTATTTGAACCCTAAATCTAACAAGTGAATCTACTCAGACATAGCTAAGTGATTCATAGCATCAAGGTAATAATAGAAATTCATAAGATTAGAAGATTGAACTCTTGGTTCTATTGAACAACAAATCTTTTTGTGTGTTCATCTAAATCTAGAATTCTATAACCTTTTATGAAAATGAAAATAAGATGAAAGGAATACTTTTATAAATCAAAGAACTAAGAACATAGAAAGCATTCAAAAGCAGAACATGTAAAAAGCATGCAAAGCTTAAGAAGTACAAAAAAGCATGTCTAGCCAAAACACATAGGCATAACTATAAATATGAGTTCCATTAGGTTAAAAACTTGTCAGGGGCAATCTTGTAATATTGAGAGAACTTGGGCTTCAAGGCCGAGTCAAACTTGTTCTTCATGCTTCAATTAATCGATGGTACAAGGCGTACATCGATCGATGGAGTATCTCTATTTGTCATCTTTTGCAGAAGCGTCGGCGATCGATTACACAGGATGTGTATCGATCGATATGTATCTCTGGATATCGAGCTTGTTGTCTGATCTTCATAGTCATCTCGGAAAAACTCTCCTTTAAGCTCCATAAGGGCAACTAAATCATCACTTTACTCCAAAATGCTCCTGAATTTGAAAACATACCTAATAGACTCCAAGACATATATATATATATATTGTAAAATCATCTTAATACCATGGTTAAAAGTGGGTCAAAACAATAGTATATCTGTGCTCTTTCGAGCTCTCCTTCCCACCAGACGAGGGCTCGTCCTTGAGGTGGTTAACGGCAAGGTCTTTGCGAAACTCTGGTGGGCACCGGCTGAAACAAAGTTCCTCTCTAGTTGTCGCCTCCAATTATCCACGGCAACGACATCCGTCTTCCCACTGAAGAAGTCCATATGCATGTTTCTCATATGCCTCATGATGTCCCAATAGGTGGGTCATTGAGTGCGCATTGCCGCAGGTGCCGCTGGCAGGGGCGGTGGTGGTAGCGGGTTCCTGTCCGCTCCTGGCGCGGGTGGTGCAGCTCTGTTTCCCACAGCAGCTTCTCCATTTGGAAGTCGCCCTCCTTAGGCCTTCCGGTACCATCGCAATTCTTCCAGTACCGCTTCATTGACTGCATTCACATTCACGAGAGCGGCTACATTTCCTGCTGGATTCACATTCACGGGGGCGGCGATGTTGCCCACTGGGTTCACATTCACAGGTGCGTGCTGGCTCTCCGTCTCACTGGAGGCTTGGGACGCAGATCTGGCGGCACGACGTGCGGCGCGTTGGGAAACTGAGGTTGTCGGTGCAACGTTTCTGGCATCCTTGGGAGGCATTCTGCAACAAAGAAAGGGTATTAGGTTCGGTTATAATCTAGGTTGTTCACTTACTGCGCGAGCGAGGAGTTTCGGTCCGAATGGTGCGTATTTGCTAAAAACAGCTTTTTCTTTAAAAAAAAAATCCTTTCACAAATGTTGAAAATTTGACTTTACCCTTTCCTAATCTCCTCTCTACCCATCCGGGACAGCACGGACAGGTTTAACCTGGCTCTGATACCAATTGTAACAACCTTGTCCCTAGGATCCTATTCAGAACCCTCACTTTTCACAACTTCATCCAAATATCCTTTATTTAAAACTCAAATCGTCTAGCATAAACCATTCTCAACTTAAAAATCGATCATCCAATAACTCAAAGATCTCAATACTAAAATAAGTTCTGAATATAAAGAAAACCAAAAGTAAAAAGGCTTGCACCATACAGACTTCTACTCTTGCTCCCTCTCGGCCATACTTGAAAAGAAGGAGGGGTGAGTACATACAACTCAGTGAGGGCAGGTTCCATGAACCCACGAACTCAGCTCAAGAAGAACAACCAATCAACACAGTCATAAGTTAATAGGATCGATTATGCAACAATCAAAACTGACTCAATAACAATCACCTAGACCTCTAGGACCTACGGCTGTCTTACGGACGTCCCACCTCGCATATCGGCCAGTTCTGGCAGATCTTACACGAACCAATGTCCCCCAGCCCCTAAGTAACCACCCGCAGGGGCTCGTTGGCCCACGTGCAGCTCCTGCTGGCCCACGTGCAGCACAGCCCACCCACGGCTCCCGCCATGTACACAGTCAGATGGTCACATTTTTCGATGACTCGGCATTGACTCGATCTTAAGGTTTGCCTATACCTACCTTTACCCCGCCTTGGCGGTCACCGTCCGTACACTGCCTTTCACTTTCCGCCCACGGGTACCTCTTGCTAGGCTACTGTCCCGTGGGCTAATACATCCTAGACTCTAGACGCCCACCCGTTCTCGGTGGTCCAAGCAGAACTTCAGACAAGTTCATTGACTCTATCATCTTTCCATTCTCTTTCACTTTCTCATTCCCTTTAACTCATTCACTTTTTCATTCCCTTTAACTCTTTCACTTTCTCATACTTTTTACCTCAATCATCTACTCTTAGACTCATGCTCAACTCTTACTTTCACAATACACATCCCTTTCAATAATGATTCATCATCATACTTTCAGTTCTAGGCGTTTCATCACATCAACACATATCACACATCTCATTCAACCTAGATCTATCACATATCACATCATTCGCACAAACAAGAGCTAGATCTGATCAAAAGACTGCACCCACGGATTACTCAAGATGAGACAAGTTCACAACCAAGTCCTCACCTTAGCTTGTTTGGTGACGTAGATCTGGATCTGGAAGAAGGAGGAGGTCAACAACACAGATCTGTGTTTTTTGACACAAGAGAGAGAAGAGGAAGGGGTCTTAGGTTTCAAATCTGTCATCCTTGGTATGAAAAGAGATTAGGGTTCCAGCCCTACCTTACAGATAGGATCATAGATGATTACACGCTATAGAATCATGAAGACGATGACTCGGGGCTCGGATCCGACGGCTAGAGCTTCTCGCGCGGTTGCTCCCGGCGGTGGACGTCGACGGCGGCTGGTCAGCGGCGGCGTGAGGCGAGGGCGGCGGCAAGGTCTTGCTTCGGTAGCGCTTCTCTTGCTATTTCTCTTGTGCCTTAATCCTAGGGATGCAGCTCCTTTTATATGGTGAGGGTAGGGTTAAGCCTAGGGCTTCTTTTTCTTGGACTCTAGCAAATGAGTTTCCTTTTGGGCCGGATCCGGATTATTTTATTCTTGCTCTGACTTCTGAAATGCCAAAGATCATTTCTTTAAGTAAGGAATACAAGAAATCATGTCCTACATAAAACATTGCTAGGAGATTCAATTTTTTTTTGTTTCATTTCCAATAATTTTATCGAAGATAAATGTAAAGATAATGTCAATAAAAATAAGAGAAATCGCGCTTTTTCATATTTACTATAGGCATCTGGATATTCAATTTCACATAATATTTTATGTACAAGTGATTTCTCCCTGAATTATGCAAATACTCGCTGCCTTTTCTTCTTCCCTTAGCCAGTTTCATCGAATGCCATAACCTGCGACTACTAGATTCTACACTATAATGTCTATGAAGGTTTGATGGAATATTCGACCATATCCCAAGTTTTGAAACATTGTCAAAAGCTACAAGTTACCCTTCCACAGAGAGGACATGTTTCACTTCTCTCCATCTATTCAGAATTACTAAAGAATTTGACCTGCACGTCTGTACAACAAGTGTTCGTTTAAAATAAATTTATAGACATTTCAAAACACAACGATATAATAGTTGCATTTATATAACAATATAAAATGGCTAGAGATTTGATTGACATATGTTACATAAGTATGATTAACATAAACACTTGTCACGGTTTGTTAACAATAAAAAGATATATTGTGAGAAAAAATATATTGTGAGAAAAAGATATAGTGATATATAATCAAAAACGTAAAATAATTATAATTAGAAAAGTTATATTTCAAATAAACCACGCATGATTGTAAGAAAGATAAAACTTAGAATATCAGTTTTCATATTAATACTTATAACATAAATAAAAAAGAAAATCAAATTAGGAAAATTGATTTTTTATTTATTAATTTAATAACATGAGTTGTAAATAATCTAATCTATTAAGACTGAAATACAAATAGTATTTATCCCTTATAGTTGCACAAAAATTACAATCTCATGCCACTGATTTAATATTTCCATGTTTAATTAAAGTAAATCAGAATAAAACCAATCCGATGACTAAAACTTTTTCTTGCACAAACCGATATCCCTTCACAAACCGAGATACAACTACGTTATTATCCGTTGTATTTAATCTGTTTTGATAACAATTGTGTGTAGAAAATAAATTTGATAAATCAACTATTTTCTTTGACAAACCAAGAAAACCAAAAACTATAATCATATTGAGAAATAATTGAAGAACTTACCACGCTCTAAATCAAAAACCAATAATACAATTATACTGATAAATAGATAACCGTAACTTGATTGTAAAGTCTGAGTTATCCAATTGTAAACCGGATTATTAATTAGATCATGCTTCATATAATCCCAAAGATTACGACCTATACAAACAGAAAAATATTTCAACTTTAACAAGCTTATTGCCCACGTAAATTTCGTGAAAGTTAATAACTGCATTGCTTTATATTTTACATTTGTAATTATTCCTAAATATTCTTAAAATTCTCTAACGTGGATCAATATAAGGAATATGCCCAATAAAATCTTCAACATTACAATAATTAAAGCTCAAACTATGGTACAAGGAAAATATTGTCATAACAAACACGTATATGCCTATCCAAAAGTATAAAAAGAGAATATTCTAATATATAAAACCTAATTTATATAGCTATGCCATTTAATTTAGATCTTGACCGTGATTAGCTCCATAAAATCTAGCTATTAAATACAAAATCATATATTCCATATTCTTTAGCGTATGTATCTATATATAATCTCCTCTTTCCCTTGCTTTTTTATGTTTAGAACATCGAAAAACAATGTGGCAAAGAAGCAAAGTTTTTTTTCTTAATGACGTGAAACCCTACAAAACCAGTTGGCGAGTCCAGTACACGTGAAGTGTCTTCACTCATGGAAATCAAACACCAATTTTGAAGGCTAATCTCTTGAATGCATTCTTTCACAAGAACAAGTAAGTTTAAAAAGTCTACATATAATTCACGTGTCGTTTAATCTTAATACAATATTAATCTCTAAGCATACAACCAGAAAATATTTATGTAAGCTATTTTTTCATGTTTAGGATGGAAAAAAATCATGCTTCTGCCAAAAGAAATCAGATGCAACACAATCTTCTATTGGAGAATGGAGATTTATCGAGAACTTTACAGTTTCTAAAGCTGGAGGTTCAAGTATGCATCTTTAAGTTCTAGATATATCAATACTTTTTGACCATCTCTTTTTGTTATTAGTTTTTCAAATACAGTCATCCAAGTAAATAGAGATATGCAACCAACAATCTTAAGCTAACCAGAAATGATAAGGCCATCATGGCTTGCAATCCTAATTCTTAATTGCTTTCTTCTTATACACTAATCATGGTATAAATTCAACATTGCGCAAATTTAAACTAAGTCAGTATAATACTAACCATCTTTTGGTCCTGATATTTGCCAAGTATATACTTCATCGGGGTAGCCTCCAAGAAATTGATGTCACTTCTACCACAATACAATTTCATGCAAAAAAATATTGTGGTAAATCATAGACATTCATCTGTCATACTTTAAAACATAATCATCCCTGAAATATGTTTTGTATAACAATTAACAGAACATTAAACTATAAAAGTAGGATATACATTTATTAAGTATTCCAATATGCAAGTAACCAATGAAAACTAAATAGAATAATGGTAACAGATTATTCAAACATGAGCAATTTTACTAAAACTTACATACTTATGTTAACTCTAAGACAATCATTAAATTAAACCCAATGAAATACTTAAAAATAATCAGTCATAAGCCAATCTAAAGACATCATTTGATCAATATTAATTGCGCTTCCTACTAGAGTGACTAATAGGGTTACTGTTGCTTGGTTACAACAGGAGTTAAGCTTCAATGGAATTTGTAAAATATAAAGCACAAGGTTAATAATAACACGGCAAGGGTCACATGAGCTTGAATATCAGACGTCAATTGGCCCGATCTATATAAACGAACTGATTTTAGAAAACTAATCTTAACAAATCTCTAAGATTACACAGACAGGCATAACATAAATCCGGTTTAGAATAAAATATGTATAAGAATTTGCTAAGATTAAGGGGTTGACTCAAAGCCATTCGGATCATCAGTTAATAAACTCTGAAATAACTTTTGGTTTCTTTTCTTTGTACATCATGCCAGACACAACATCATTTTTAAATATAGCTTTAAACAGAACTGAGACAATCATGTCAATCCGACATCTCTAATTAACAATAGTCTATGATCTTCATAATTAATCAGAACTATAACAATGAAGCCAATTTGTGAACTCATTCCATCATACTCTTTAGCTAAAGACTTTGATTTATGATGGATTCAGAACTATTAGAATTGTCTTGCAAAGAATAAAGACCTGACATCAACACGAAGTCCTGGAAATTAGTACTTGCAAACTGCGAACAAAGAAGAGCTTATACTGATTCGATCCACAATCTGTAACATGCAAGACATTTTTTCTTCTTGATTAAACCGGGGATGGGCTCTAACACATAATATAGATTAGAAAACAACTAATCATAAAAAATAAAGTTCAATTTGTAGTAATCAATAGATCTATATTCTGTCATCCTTTGAGTGAAAACTTCACGGGAGATTACGAAGATCTCACCAGAAAAAGTGACGGCACTGACAAAGATATCGGTTGAAAAAAGTCGTCGAAGTAATACATGTTTCTGTTTTTTCTCGCGGAAAAATACATATGGGCCTCAATTTTGATCGTAATAGTCCACTATTTTTTATAAAATATGATGTAACAATTTCGAGTTATACCAAATAGGCCCAATTCAATGTATTTGCACTTGCTAAATGTAATTGCTATAAATCTTTACTTATTTTAAATGTTATTTGTGTTACTTTCCATCTAGTTTTTATTGTTGCTGTCTAAATAATTTAATTGTTTTTAAAAAAATGTTAGATTATAAATTCAAATATAATTTTAATCACAACCTTAATAGTATCATATGATAAACACACACAAAAATTCTACTGTACCAAGTAAAATAAAAAAAAATACAATAACAGATGAATACAATCGCATAGAATAAAAGTATACCATAAACAAACTGAATAAGATACACTAACGTCACAGCTCAATAAACAATAAATCAGTAACTTTAATGTTTTTACAACTAACAAAAAAATATAATTAAGTAGAATATACACCCGTGCGGACGCACGGGTCAAAAGCTAGTTAAGTGAGTTAGAGTTTAAGTCAAAATAGTACTTTAGTTTTAATAAGATAGATGTTGCACCGAGACGATACAGAGATAAATACAAGTACATATGGATGAAAAACATGAATATATATATATATATATATTTTTTTTTTTTTTTGAACAAAAAAAAAGAGATACTATCAGTAAGAATATATATATAAATACTCATATTGTAATATTCGAAATCCATAAGCCCATAATTTTTATGGTTTAACGAAAAGCTCATATTCTTCATTCCAATAAAACAAAAACAATCTAATATTCTCTTTTTTTCCTATAAATACAAAAATTCTTACTCTATTTTTTTCCCTTTAGAGATTAAAGAGCAAAATCCTGCAGAGATTATGAAAGACTAGAAAATCTTAGTTCTCTCTAATCACCCCATTGTTTCTCTTTCCTCTCACCAAACGCCAGCAGTTGGATCCCAGCCGTCGCAAGTGGTGGCACCGAGGTTGATGTGTTTGTTGTTGATTGATATGTTTTTTTCGTCTTAGTTCTTCAAATTTGTTCAGATCTAACATCAGGTGAGATGTTTCAAACCTAGATTTTTCTTATATTTTTTATATTATTGAGTGGTATTGGTTGGCATTGATTGTTGTTAGGTTATCTATATATATAAAGAACAATTATCTCCCTTCTAGTGATGCCACGTCATTAAATAAAAAGGAAAATCTGACACAACATCATGAATTTAATTAGGCCGAGTGTAAGTTTTGTTGAGCTTCTATGTAATTGAGTTATTTTCATCTCTAATAAATATTTATATTAGTACATAGTTGGGCCATGAAATTTATGTTATTGAAGCCCAAATGTAAAAGCCATAGTCTTCATTTTTTTCACTCCACCGACTCACATGTAGTGTCGGTCTATGTTCCTGCGAACCAGTCTGATGACATGGATGTATAACTGCCGATACATTTGGTAAAATATATTAGTTGAATCCTTTAATATTACCGATCCACTTCACTTACCCAATAGGTTTCATTCGATACACCCACTCTTCGCTCAATCTATATAAATAAGAATGTTTGGTGTTGTGATATTCATCAATTTCTTGCTCTCGAGCATTACAATACCTGTTATATTATATTACCATGGAGAAGAGGAGAAGGTTACTGAATACCACATTATGGAAGGAGAAATTAATCCAAACTGCACTGATTTGGGTGAAGTTCAGTTTCACTGATTTGGTAAACCCGGACTCTGTTCTTGGCAAGTCTCTTATCCCCTCTCTATGTTTCTCAATTTGAGAGAAATTGAAAAAGGGAAGCAAGCAGAGCTTCTCCTTCCCTGAATTATGAGCTGATCGAGAGAGGAGGGGAGATAGAAACACCCTTCAGCTCCACCATACCCTAACGTCGCAGGACGATGATGCCTTTTAAGTTTAAGTTTAGGTGTTGGTTTAGGTTTGTAAACCATTTTTATGTTTAGACAGGTTTGTAAAACCAATTTTAATTTGTAGACTAAATTTTAATTTATATACCAATTTAAAGTTGTAAATCATATTTATTTTGTAAACCAATGAAATCTTTTCTCTTATCAACATAAACCAATTAAATCTAATAATTAATAATTACTAGGTTTTGTTTTCTTGCAATATTTTTATATATTATCTTTCTATTTAATTGTTTTTTTTGACAACTCTATTTGAAAGTTAACACGACAAAAACTAATGTGAACATATGAGAAATTCACACAAAAAAAAACATGAAAATTTCATGTATCTTTTGTATAATCATTAAAAAAAAAACTCATCTGGAACTGATTACTTGTGACGTTTCAAAATATGATGCTCACGAAGATATTAGTTCCCTATCTTGGGTCCAATATTATTTATCTAGTTGTTAGCTTTCTTCCATATAACCCAACCTCTTTTCTGTGTATCACCGATCGATTCAATCAATAATATTATTTAGTGTTAATTGGTAAAGATGTAATCCATACAGAATGAGCCAAACAAACATGTTAGGCTACCAAAAGCGGGGTTAGTGACCTAAATTGACGCTGAACTTTATAGGAAAAATGATTAGCAGCTACTTGAAGTATCGGTCATCACATGGTTAACCATGCAAAGTAAAAAAATGCACACTCAACTACACAAAGTATATGGTTTGCATAGTAACATCCTTGAACTTTATGTTGTTATGTAGCTAACAACACAAGGCTAATAACAATTAATTACATCACAAGATTAATTACTTTAATAATAAATATAAAATATAAAAACGTTTAAGATATGGAAATCTTTTTTATATTTTACATTTTTATTATTATGAATATTTTTATTTTAAAAAGTGTTATACAAAAATATTAAAAATTAATGTTATTTTGGAAAACACTTTTATCTTTGTTTTAATTTTTAAATTTAATAGTTTGTTAGTTTATCATTTATTTTTCTACATGATTTGTTAGATGACATTATATTTTTACCCTATTTGTTGTAGCACAATTCATGTTTCCTTCATTAGGGAGATGTTTTTACAAATACATTTTCACTAAATGGAAAATGGATTTTCTACCAATTTTTATAAACGTATATATATATATAATTATTTAAATACTTTTGTCATTTAAAAAATGTTTTTCAAAATGTTTTCTATCTTTAAAATGTCTATATAAACATTTTCAATAAACAAAAAATTTAAGTATTTCATTACAAAAAACTTTTTCTAATAAAATATTACAAATATTAAAAACATTTTAGTTTACTGAAAATGTTTATAGATACATTAATATATATATATATATATATATAATTGTTTTGAAAAACATTGTATAAATGCCTTAACTAACTAAAATCCAAAACATATTTTTACATATAAAACATTTTATTTAACCTAACACAGAATAATAGAAATTTATTACTTTTACCTCACCTTTGATACCATTATTCGTATGTATCTTCCTTACATGAACATTTTCAAATATACCTAATTATGTAGTTTAATTAAAAAAAAAACTAAATATTTTTCTATCCTTACTTTATAAATATAAATAATTACTTTAAATAATAAGTAAAAATAAATGCTAAACTAACAAACAACTAAAAATATAGAATTTATATAAAGTTAAAAGTTTTTTTTTCTAAAATAACATCTACTTTAATATTATTGTACAAAAATATTTAAAATATAAAAAAAAAATCGTAATAATAAAAACATCAAATAAAAAAGATTTTTCATATCTTAAAATGTTTTTTATATTTATGTTTTTTTATTAATGTAATTAGCCTAGTGATATAATTAATATAACTAGTCTTGTGATGTTAGCTACATAACAACATAAAGTTCATGGATGTTAGTATGCATATCATATACTTCATGTAGCTGAGTGTACATTTATTTAGTTTGCATGGTTAGGCATGTAGTGGACGATACTTCAGATAGGTGGCAATCATTTTTCCAACTTTATATATAAAGACAACAAACCCTTAAATCTTCGATCACAAGCAACCAATGTGGGTAAAGTTTCATTATAACTACACGCATTTTCAGGTCTATAGATAACATTGGTGCATAAGATGATTCCAAATAGTTCGTCACAAGATCTTCCATTCCTCTTTGCACAGCTTGTAAGAACAAGATTAGGACACTAAATCCATCGGTGGTGATGAACACTGAGCCAAACTCCAGTGACAGTTAGCAAAGCGATTGTAAAACCAATTAGAAGTACCGCCATTACGCCGTCATAAACTGTAAATATGATGATGGTCAGCACATTTTTCCGAGCAAAACAGAGAAAGAACCAAGCTAGACCAAAAGTGAGGATGGCTATGTGGCGTGTGATTAGAGTTAGAGAAAGGAGGACAAAGAGAATGATAGTGTACTTGAAGCGGAAATGAGTACAGTTATGGGTCACACGAGTTGTGGTATCGGAGTACATTTTAAATTTCAAAACGTCTATCAACTTTTCAACTTCCAACTAGAGACATGTTGACAATGCTTACATTAAACTTATAAATTCTGATATTCTAGTGACGATAATGCCACATACCCTCTTTCATCATCCTATTGCTTTTTATTCTCTTTATTTTCAATTTTCAAATAACTAAAATTAATGTTTATAATCAGAGATTTGAAAAGAAAAAAAAGTTAAGGTCAAAGCTACATCAAATTTTTCCATATTATAACTATGTTGTGAGGTAACATTTCTTAGACTCCTCTATTCTTACTATAAAAAAATGATTAATAACTTTGTCTCATATCAGCTAGATATATAATCTGAAAGCTTTTGATTAAGATATAATTTGTGATTCTAAAATGTTGTCTTTTTTCTTGATGTGCTTCCACTATCCAATTTAAAAACGTCTTACACGTCAAATGAAACTTAATCAATCAATCCATGTCATATCTTTTATGGTAAACAAACATAATTGTTTTATCTTTACGAGTAGTCTGTTTAGTACCAACTCCGAATTTCACTATATACGTGAGAAGGGAGAGGTGTGTATGCAGTTAATGATATTTTTGGCTCTAATTAGCCATAAATGTCTCTCTTATTTTGAAACTTAATGTCCATTTTACTTTAACTTTCACTTTAGACTCATTTTACTAGCTAATTTTACTTATACTCCCTATTGAACACTGATGATTGTAGGTACAACAGTTTAGCTTAGCGTCAATGACGATAATGTTTGCGCTTCAGTTGTCGGGTTTGATACTGAAATAACCAAGCTTCCCTCAAAACGTGCATCAAATCTCATTTTCGAGGTATTTTTCCAAACTTTAAACAACTTTTCTGACTACCATTAAATGTATCAGAAATCACAACACAAGTGAATAAACGAACTGAGAATATAATATAGTGTACATGTTTGAGTCGACTTGAAGAAAACAAAACAGTTTGTTTTCCAGATATATAAGACTTCCAATTCACAGCCAAACACAACATTTTCAGCCTAAAAAATGTCATATAATCCACCGAAAAGATAGTTCTATAATAGAGAAAAGATTGATTGTTAGCATCTTATTTTCACAAAATATAAAATATTATATCGACAACTGTTTAGAAAGATATGTTTCAAATTAAGCTAAACATACCCCCCACTATAGACAATAGTCAAGATAAAAAATCACCAAATAGTCAAATACGCATGAAGAAAAAAGAAACAAAATCATAAAATAAGGAATAGAAATCTCTCGCGGATATGGCTGTGGTAGTGTTTCAAAATGATACACACCTTCTTTTAATCTTCAATACCCTTCTACACAAAAACCTTGGAAAAAAACACTCAACTAAATAGTGAAACTGTAATAAGAATAAAAAATGTTATTTAACAAACATATTTTGGATTCAAATTGGATTTTGTATCATAAAAACCTTAAATTTGACTTATTTATTCATCAAAACATATCAGTGTTTTTATTTTTTATTTATTTAATTAAGAAAAACTGGTAGCAGTAAATAAAAAATTAAACACTACAGAAAATTAAAAAATCAAAATGCTTTATTAAAATTTTAAAACTTTTTTAAAATGCAATTTTTTCAAAATAAAAGAAAAAAATTATTTTAAAAAATCAGATAAAAACTTTAAAATATTTCACAATTTTGATCATATCATCACTAGGAATAATATTTTTGATCATATTATTAATGACAATAGCGTATATAACCATTATTATCCATATGTCACAAATTACTACAATTTTGAACATTTCAATAATATTTCAAACATATCAAAATTAAATATTTGAAAACTTAGAAAAACTATAATGTAATGAGGGAGTTTTGAGGATGTCCACGCCAGCACTATGTGGGGCACACTCTCATTTTGTTTTCCTTTTTGCGTGGGTCGTCTTCTGTGTGGGCTGATTTCAATGGGTTTTAATATATCTTAGGCCGTAAAACTTTATCATTTTTAGGTCTGTCAACATGTGAAGAAATCCTAGAAGTCTCCTTTTCGCCTTCGAGATTGTTTGGCTACTTCTGTGATTCCTATTTTGGCTAATCTTTCAATAACTCGATCTCTTTCGCTCTACACTCATCATTCAATACCGACGAGTCACCTACTTCTCCTCCATCATCCTATATATTGAGATCACCTCTGGTGAGTTCTCCTTCCTCGCTTAACACTTCTGTTCTACTTTTTCATACGATTAAATATGCATAAACACACCTTCTTTTTAAATCTCTTTGTAACATCCCGAATTTTGATATACGGAAAGTCTTAAGAGGATTGATTTAGCTACCTATATCATCAAAGTGCACTTACCTTTTCGGGAGCACATCCAGGGAGAACTCCAGAGTTAAGCGTGCTTGACCTGGAGTAGTCTAAGGATGGGTGACCTATCGGGAAGTGATTTGCGATACTGTGTAAGTGAGACCAAAGCACGGGAAAATGTCATGTGGTGATTGCAGGGTCAGTAAACATGACTCTAGAGCATTGGAAAATTAACGGACCGGCCGTTGGAACGGGATGGGGTCCACGGGCCGAGAAAACGGATGTGGGTGACCTATTAGCTGTGGGCGTTCGGGTCATCACACTCTTCGTCTTCAAAGATTCATTTTAAGAGATAAAACCAAAGTTTCATAGATTTTCTTCAGGGAGGGGAAAATGAGGATGCCAAAATTTCACACCAAAGAAAGAAATGGTGACATGTTGTGTCAATCTTCAACAACAACCAACCTGCAGTTTCTTCTTCCATCAACATCTGATAGGCACAAGAAAAGATACGGCAACAATGTAGCTTCAAAATTCGAGCAAAGCTGCAGTGTTTTGATAGCCACCAGAGTATCGTCTATGAGACTATGATCATGAAAAGATTATGGTACACCCCTCTCTCTCTCCTTAGAAAATTTATGTGATCGTTGTGTAGTTCAGATATTTAATTAACCGAATACAGACTAAAGTTGTCTTTGTTAAGATTTTTAAAATTAACAGGGATCGACTGTGATATCATAAGCAAGCCAAAAGACATGGCAAGTGGCATATAGTCTCGATCTGTGGTGTCCCACAAGATGTTTGCAATATTTTTTTTTCGTTTTCGTTACTCTTATGAAGAGTCATCCCCTTCTTGAGGATTTTAAAAAATCTGTCAGACTGTCACCATCGAAGAAAATGTAAGCAGTTACATTCACATACACTTTTTTCTCTTTATGTAACTCTTTATGTCTGATTTTTGATTGGATTGTTTGGCTCAATAGCTTGCGGAGTTTTTCAAAAGTGGAAGAGGATTGAGGCAAGGCTAATGCCACATCTCATTTTTGAGAACTAAGGTTTTAGCTTTACTTTCCCAAACATGTGTTGCTTATTCTAGAATATTCTTCTAAATCAGTTTCAGGGTGATGATGTTGATACTAATAATCTTCTCAGCAGTTCTTTTTTTCCAGCTTCCTGCTAATCTTGGTATCGTTGATATCCAGGTGCAGTTGTATGAGTAAATATCATATTTAATAGTAATATAATAATCACTTTATGTAAGTGATGGACTGTGGTCTGGTATTTTCTGAAGAAAATAAAAGTCTTGAAAGAAGTGAGAGGCCTTATGGTCGAAGCTTATCATAAGGTCCATGAGAATTGTGCTTTATAGTACCCGTGGACGCTTTATATGCATTGAAATGTAGATTTTTGTGATATTGATGTCTTCTTTATAGGTTTTCACCACGCATAGCTAGCTCTCACGTAAGTTTCAAGATTTAAAAGTTTGGATGTCGACTCTATCTCGCTTTTTAGTTTATCCTCTAAGGACTCGCTCTCGTGTTCTGGCTTTGGTTTTCCCGTATTAGGTATATTAGAAATTTTCCATCACTGAAGATCCTCATAAATTTTATACAGTTTTTCGTACAAGTTTTTTCTTAAGTCATATAGTTCTACTGCTTACAAGCTTTTTCTTTTGCTATTTTGTTCATTTGTTGCTCTGCATCTCTGACATAGCTTTTGGTTTAGGTTCGCGACTCATATGTGGATGTGGAGAGGAAACAAGATTCTACTTCTCTATTAGTTGAAAAATCGTATAGCAAACTCTCTTTGGATAGATGAAGGAAGAAATGCACCAAACCAGATTTGAAGCTGTCTCAGATATTTTCCAACCATTTTAAGGTGGGGTGTCACAAGGACGCTCATGAATTCTTGAGGTATATAAACCGCCATGTGTTTCATTTACTCTAACATTTGTTTCGACTCTTACAAATTTGTTATATTGGGATTTCTGTCTACCTCTTTCAAAATCCGCATATGTTTTAAGGCATCTCAAACTAATCAATGTCAACAAAGGCCTGTCGCAATTTCGTTTATGTTCTCTTAATCATCATAGTGAATCCCAAGAGAATTGGAGGTTACCTCACTATCATTTCTTCAATCAAACTTTTTCATCAGTTCAATGACTTCTACATAACATAGTAAGGGGTTTTGTCATTGCTGTCAGTTTTAGTTACTTTAAAGTAGCTTGGCTCTCTCTCTTTTAGTAATTATAAGGGTCCGAATGGTCAGCGGTTTTATTAATATAAGCGGTACGGAATTAAAATGAGGTACGGTTCAACGGTGATTCATGCGGTTTCCGGGACAAGTGCGGTTTTGAATAAAAAAATTGTGCGGGTTCCATAAAAAAAGGTTCGGTTTTTGTAGAAAAAATAAGGTAAAATAAATATATTAATATGATTAGAAATTATTTTTTTGCATACTGATAATGTCATAGTATTTTTTTAAAAAAATATATAAATATTAAAAGTAATTGAAATAAAATTTGTATATGTATGTATATATATATATATATATATACTAATATCAATTTACTAAGTTATTTTGAAATAAAAATAAAAATTATATCTTACGTATTCAGTATCTATTAATATTTTGGTTCAGTTGAAATAATTTAGATATAAATTATACATGAACTGTTTTGTTTATGTTGTATTTGTTTGGATAACTCTTTGTCCGTTTCAATTATACATGCACTATATAGCTATTTACATAATTCTGACTATATTAAAAATTACATATTTTTCTATCTTGATTATATATATTCAGATTCTATTAAAATTAATTCTTTTATAATTTTATAATGAATAAAAATATATATTGATTTTTCTTTCATAAACCGAAATATACATGTCATAAATTCTTTACTAACGTATGTGAACTTGGCCTGCACATGTTGGGTATCGGTGCGATTTGGTTCACGTATTTCGACTATCGGTTAGTTCAAGTAGGGGTTATAGGATCTATTTACTACTTCTATTTTCAGTTCAGGTTTGGTTCATATAGTTTATGGTTCTCATCTGGTTCCGGTTTGGCTTGTTTAGGTAACTCGAGTTTAATATCAGATATTTGAGGTAAAATGTCAAATAACTATGATAATTTGGAGAATATTAAAGAATATTTTGTATTATTTTGGATATTTGTATACTTTAAGATAGTTTCGGGATTTTCCGATACTTTCTAATACTTTAGCTTTCTTTAACTATTTTCTGATACTTTGAACATATATTCAAATTATAAATATATCTTTAGTTATATTATATGTATATATAAATTAATTGTTTATTCGGATACCCGTTCAGTTATCAATTCGAATCTGGTTTGGTTTGGTTATTTTGGATATAGAAATATAAAAATATGTGGATATTTGAGAGTTTTGGTCCGATTTTAGTTTTAAGTATTTTGGTTTTGGTTCGGTTCTTCGATTCCAGTTTTTTTGCCCATACCTAATGTGAACATTATATATTTATTGAGATCCTAGATTAATTTTAGAGTGCTTATTTGTGAATAGGTTTAAAGTACATTTAATTATGTTATAAACTATATTAATATCAAAACTATATACTAAAATCAGTTAGGAAAATTAATTTACATTGTTTTGATAAAAAAAGAAAGAACTTGAATACCGCACTAAAAAGAGAGACAAAAACCACACCTATTTTGCTGAGTTGTAATAAGAAGTGTGTTTTCTAATATTATGGAACAACTAAAAAAAGTTGTTTTGCCAAATGCGTTATTTTATACGGACCGCTCTTTTGTTTTAGTTTTTGTTGATTGGTAACTTAAACATTTCTGTCATATCATATTAATTATGCACCGCACTTATGCTCCCATTTATAACCTAAATTTACATGACGTTGAAATGTTTTTTTTTTTTAATGAATGTTAAATTTTATTCATTAAAAAAACATTTTTACACCAAGTGTAGCATCTTTACATCAACTACAAGAAATTTATGCTTTTGTGTCAAACAAAAATTGGAGAACTCCTTCTATACCCTTCTTCCTATCCTTCGTAATCAAGCTGAACTTGTTCCTTATGCCCTTATTTATGGTCTTCTTCAATATAGATAACGACATAGCCTGCTCTCCATGTTTTATTTTGTTCCTTTCCCATCAGATAGTATATATTGCTGCTTGGAAAGCATATCTGATGCAAAAAAAACTTCTTCCTTTCCCTATCACCATCACATATCAGAAGAACAATAATGGACCAGTCACTTGAGTATGAACTTCTCAGAATCCCAAGCGAAAGACATTCCCAGATTTGTAATGAATAGGAGCATTCAAAGTACAGATGGTTTCTGGACTATTATGCCATTTTACAAAGAACACACATAGTATCAGCATTATGGTTCCATATAGACACTTTGTCCATGGTAGAAAGTCTATCTAACATAGCCAACCATAACATAACTGCATATTTTGGAGTAGCCATGGAAAACCGAGCACCTTTAACCCAATCACAACTCTCATGAGTTTTTAGAACCATCAACCACGTCTCATAAGTCACAAAAGTTTTTTTGAAACCCAACATCCTTTTCCACAGATTTACATCCTACACGTCTTCTCTAAATTTCTCTTTCACAGTAGATAACTTCTCTTTAATAGTATTGAGAATCTCTGTTCGATGTCTTCTTCTTCTTTTTTTATTTTTCTAACTACCTTCCTCAACTGTAGCCTCTCTCTTTATCCCCAAGTCAATAACTCCTCTATCTCCTAAGAGATCAAACAACACTCCCTGATCTAACCAATTGTCAAATTAAAAAGAAACATGCAGACCATTCCCTATCTCTTTTTTAAAGAAAGTCTTCGCAGTCTTCTTCAGCTTCAATAACTTTTTTCATATCCAAGAATCTACTTGAGTTTTCCCATTAAATGCCCAAAAACTCTTCTTTTTCAGTAGATAAACTTTTATCCATCTTCCTCAAAGAGACTCACCCGACAACATCCTCCAAATAATCTTTAACCCATAGACCATATTCACTTCCTTTAGGACTATTATACCCAATCCACCTTCATTTTTCTGCCTATAAACATCACTCCATGCAACTTTAGCTCTAGAGGATTTCAGAACCAGACCAGACCATAAAAAAGAAGCACATAGCTGATCAACCTCTTTCATACATTGACTTGGAAACCTGAATACTGAAACCCATAAATTAACTATACTCATCAGAACTGCCTTGATCAGCTGCAATCAACCCGCATACGAATGGTATCTACTGGTCCAAGTACCAATCTTATTTCTAATTTTCTCCAAGAGTGGCAACTAGTCATGTTTTCTCATTACTTTGGTTTTCTCATTACTTTAGTCATAAGGGGAAGACCCAAATACCTCATTGGTAGAGAACCATCAGCAAAAGGAAAATTCATCAAGATTCTACTTTTTTCTTCCTCGGAAACACCAGCCATGTAAAGAGTAGACTTTTTAATGCTTATACTCAATCCCGATCACTTTGTAAACTCATCAAATACTGATAAAGCTCCCTCAATTGACTCTTTATATCCTTCAACAAATCGTCTGCAAAATATAGATGAGTAAGAGACAGAGATTGGCAACGAGGATGAAACTTGAACTTCTTCTCCCGCACAGCCTTGTCTATTTTATGTTACAGTACATTCATACATAACACAAATAGATAAGGGGAAAGAGAGAAGCCTTGCCTCAGACCTCTTGAAATCTGAAAATACCCCCCCCCCCAAGCTCACCGTTAACTTTCACCGAAAATGAAGGAGTTGCTATACACAACTTGACCCAGTGTATGAAGCTTTAAAGAACTCCAATTGCTTCAAGACTTTGGAGAAAAAATGACCACTGTACGGAGTCGAAAGCCTTCGATACATTTATTTTCATCACACAGCGTGGGGATATAGTCTCCTTATGGTAATCATTGACTAACTTTGAAGCTAACAAAACATTTTCCATCAAAAGTCTTCCACTAATAAACGCAGATTGATTCTCTGTGATCATCCTTGGGAGAAGAATCTTAAGTCTATTAGCAAGGACTTTAGAAACCACCTTGTATAGAACATTGCAACATGCAATGGGTCTATAGTCCTTCATCTCCATTGAGTTTGTTTTCTTTGGTATTAAAACCAAAATGGTAGAATTTACCCCCTTGGGTAGAAACCCATATTTGAAGACAGACTGAAAAGCGACCATGAAGTCTTGAGCTACAATAGGCCAAACAGTCTTGAAAAATTCACAAGGGAACCCATCTGGACCAGAGGGACTTGTTACAAGGCATGGCAAATAAGATCTTCCGACTCTCCTCTTGAGTTACTTCTGCTTCCAATAACCGATAATCCTCTAATGTGCAACAAAAATTCAGCAGATTCTTTAACTCATCAGTAGTAGTACCAACATAATAATCAGGGTTTTGGTTAAGAAAATTAGAGAAAAACCTCACTGCTTCTTCTTTTACATCCAACAGCATGGTTACAATTCTTCCATCTTTACATCTAATCTCACGGATGGCATTTTGAGCTTGTCTAGACCGAATGGCATTATGAAAAGTTTTATTATTCTGATCCCCCTTGTCTAACCAATGCAGCTCCGCCGTCTGTTTTAGAAAATCCTCCACTAAACTGGCGATATGTTACCATTTATCATATGCTCAACTTCCTCCTTTATGGTTCTTTCATTCAGACTAGGCAAAGTTTGCTGCTGCTTTTCACATAAGATACCATGAGTCTCTTTTGCTCTCTTCGTGAGATTACCAAGATTTTCTTTACCAATCTCTCTAATAAGTGATTTTAGATTTTTTAACTTCTTTGAAAACTGGAACATTGCAGAAGTAGAATGGAATAGAACCTGATTAGACTCCCAAAACTCCTTGACCTTAGGTAAGAAACTTGGCAAACTCCCAATCACATTTACATACTTGAAAGGTCTTCTAATTTTTTCACTAGGAGGAAGAAGTTTCACCTTGCATCTCATGTGATCTGAACAGCTTCCAGCCTCGAACACTGAATAAGCATTTGGGAATTTTTGAAGAGCAACATCATTCACGAGTACCCTATCCAATTTTTTTACATATCACCCCTTCTTCTCTCTTCTTACACCATATGAACACCGGCCCTTAATGCCCCAAGTCAGACAGTTTGCAATGAAAAACCATCTTGTGAAAACCTCTCATTCCACTTGGAACTCTTCCCAATTCTGAAAATCATGAACTCTCCTCCACCTCTAATATCTCATTAAAGTCTCCCATAATAATTCAGGACTTGTTTTTAAACAAAACAGAATCATTATGGTGACATAGATCATCCCAAAATTTGTTCCTTCCCTCAGCTAAATTATTTGCATAAACACAAGTGCAAAAAAACTCGTCTTGATCTCGTAGTCCCACTGAACAAGTGATTAACTGGTCAGATTTATAGACTGGTGTCATACGAACATCATCCCTCCATACTAACCATATCCTCCCTCCTTGACTATACTCATAATTCATCATGTAAGACCAGCCCCTGAACACATAACACAACATACTCTCTGCTTTTTTCTCCTTTACTCTTGTCTCCAAAATACACCCAAACATCAAATCATTATTTCCAACCCACTCTCTCACTATGTAATGCTTCAAAGGCTTATTATATCTGTGTACATTCCAGAAAAAACTCGACATGATTAGTGTTTGCGGCAAGAAGACCTTATGCTCTATACTGGATTAGCAGTTAGAGCTTTAGCCTTCTGACCTCGGCCTCTACCTTTTTTCGTCCCTGAATTTATCTTCTCTTTTTCTAGTTGATCTAAGATCTCATCCTCCAAAATATCACTTTCTGATACTTCTATCCGATCTTTCCCATCATTCAAAAGATCCTCCTCAGCAGCTGTTTCACCTTCCTCGTCTTCATTTATATCTAACACTGAGTATTTTGATGCCGAGATAAGAATATCCTCAGTGTTCTTAATTTCAGTATTTTGCACTCTCCCTGATTTCGCAGGAGAAACCAGACCCCACGCATTGATATTAGGGTCCAACCCATCTGATTCCCTCTGCTCCAAACTTTCTGATACCTCCTTAGACCCAATCTCTTCTGCAACATCCAACTTCTAACTTGACTTCACTTTTGTTTCACTAGTTCCTCCTTCTTGAGTTTTTACTGTAATTTCCAAACTCATCCCTTTATCTGCACTTCCTCCATTAACTTGTTTTGGAGAATAAGGACCCACCTTTTTCTTCATCTCTTTCCCTTTCATTGCACACACAGATTCTCTATGCCCCCATTTATCACAGAATGAACATTTTTCGGCAATCAAGGATAGTAGTACTTAACTGTGAACGTCTTACCTTCCTTCGAGAAAGTGATCTCTCTATGCAGAATTTTTGTGACATCCACTTCAACAAACACTTTAGCTTCATCAAGACTTGTACAAGCAATGATTTATGGGTGAAGTTTCACTGGTACACCAACTGAACTTGTAACAAAACTCAATCCTTCCCATGAGTACATATGAAGTGGCTCCTTCTCCAGATGAACCAACATTGGTATAGCTTCCTCTTCTTGCTTCTCATCCTCAGCTTTCGGTGACCATTTCGAAACAATCATTGGCACTACTTCGATGTTCCACATTCCACGCCTGAGGATCTTCTCTCTAGCTTTGTGGCTTGAGACCTTGAACCTCATTGTAGTGTCATTCACTTCATAGACTTCAACTTTTGTAGACGGGTCACCATATCGCTATATCTTGTTCAAAACCATATGGACCTTAGCTACATGAGGAGCAAGATCCAAAAACTTCCTAACTACAAAATCTTCCCACAAAGGCGTTGAGTTCACCAGAATCTCATTGGGAATCTGAACCGTATGAACTCCATCCTTTGTAGAAACCACAATATCGAACTTCTTCAACACTTTCTTATACACTACAAGAAATATCGGTATTAATAGCACCCGAAAAATGCTATCATATCGTTTTCATAGCGTTTCGAAGAACGTCGTGACAGCCGCAGCTATAATAGACCATCCCCCTAGCGTAGCGTTTTTCGCGTGCTGTAACAATATAGAGATATTATAGCGTTGGTCCTGTGTTATATTATACATATATATAACGATTTGTTTTCGCTATTTAATTTTTTTCTGTGGTGCTTTTCGTGTGCCATAAAATATTTTTTTATGACATTTGTTTTTTGTCATGGAATACCTTTTTGTAACTCAGTTTTTTAGTTTTTTAAATAATTAAATTTAAATCGAAAATAAATTCACAATTAAAAATTAACTTTTATCTATTAACTTAATCAGCATACAGATAATTAAAAGATTACATCAAACCAAAAACAAATTAAAAAACACTAAACCAAAACCTAATTAACTTAAACCTAATTAATCAATAACTAATCCTAAGCTGCCTCCATCCATCAAGCTCCTCGGCCTCTGGTGTCTTCTCCGGCTCCTCCGTTCAAGACCACCACTGCCTCCTCCGCCTCACGACCGCTGCTGCCGCCTCTGCTCATGACCACCAACTTTTCTCACAAACACCTCCATTACTCACGGACTCTTCCATGGTCATGACCATAAGCTCTGTCACCACCACCAAAAAACAGATTCAGAGAGAGAGAAAGAAAAAGAGAAAGGGATAGAGAGAGATAAACCACCAAATCTACCTTCAATCTCCATGGAACCACGGTCTGAGCTTGAAGGTGTACCACTCATTAGATTCATCAAAAGACAGAGAGACCTAGTCTTCCCTTCTCCAACCATAAAAAAAATCAGAGAGAGAGGCAAAGAGAGAGAGATCGAACGTTGTGGTGGTGGTGATGGCGTCTAACGGCATTGGTGGTGACGAGTGACGTTTTCAAGAGGACAGGAGGTTATAAGAGATGAAGAGATGAGACTGCAGAGGATTTGAGAAGATTGATAATTTACTTTGAGATCTAAGGAAGAATCAGATGTCATGAGAAACTAGAAGAAGAAAGAGATAATAAGAAAAAGAGAATAATTGTGTCCTTAGATTAGGATCAATCAACGGTAGAGATTAAAAGTTTAGCTATCCTCACCACTCTTAATTGGCTTCCCTCATTGGTTGAAAGTTTTAAGTGTATTTTTTCCTTTTTTACTTTTTGTTTTTATCTATTGTTCTCGTTCTAAAACAAACAAATTTTTCTATTGTTCAGTATTTTGATGACTTTCGATTTGTAGGTTTTTCTTCTAAATACATGTTTGATATAAGAAATAGATTTTACAATTTATACTTTAAAGTTTAATTTTAAAAATTTGTTAATTAACTAGAATAGGATTAGGCTATGAAATAATAAAGATTAAAGTATATGGTTTAAAGTTTATTAAATAGAATTGTGGTTAGATTAAAATTTAGGGTAGAAATTTGAAAAACAAATAGATATTTTTCTTTTGGTTTTTAACTTTGTTCTCTATTGTTTGTGTTTTTAAGAAACAAATTTCTCTATTGTTCAATATTTTGATGAGTTTTGATTAATAGTTTTTTAAATGCATGTTTATTATTAGAAATAGATTCTCTAATTTATATTTGAATGTTCAAGTTTTAAAATTTGTTAATTAAAATTAGAATTCTGTTTAGGCTTAGGTTATATAATTATATGGTTTAAAGTCTATGGTTTGAAGATTATGAGATAAAATTGTGGTTAAGTTAAAATTTGGAGTAGAATTTGAAAATTATTTTATAAAGTTATAATTTTGTATAAGAAATAGATTTTAGTCAAGTAATTAGAATATTAGAATGAAAGGATTAGTGTACATGATGTAGTGTTTGGTGTTAAGAGTATTAGATTTATAGTTTTGTATTTCAAAGTTTTGACCTATATAGTTATATAATTTTTTGAAAATATATAATTTAAGTTTATAATGTTATATATAGTTTAGGTATATATTAGATGTTTAGGGTTAAGTTTTGGAGTTTAGGGTTTGAGGGTTAGGTTTTGGGGTTTAGGGTTTGAAATATGATTTAAGTTTTGAGGTTTAGGGTTTGTAGTACACCAAATATATAAACTGTTATATATATATATATATATTACATATCAAAACTCTAATTATCAAATTTATCTTTTAATTTTACACTCAAACATATAAATTAAAATACAAACTTTTGATCTAAATAAAATATTAATTAAAAGACAGTCAAATTTTAGTTTTACACTCAAAACATATAAGAAATTACAAACTCTAATTATCATTTTTAACCATATATTAACATTTGTTCTAGAAGTCAAGAATTAATCTCTAACTTTTATCCCCTTTGTCTCCATTATCCTCAGTAACGAGCCTCTCCATTTAAAGCTTCACGAGCTCCTCCTCCTTAAATTCCATCTCAATCCGTCTTGGACCTGTCTCAATGCTGCTGGATCTCCAACTCTGCCAAAGGAACAACTAAACAAATAGCCACAATACAGCTGTCTAGCAAAGTAGAAACCAGCCTCAATCTGCTTTTTCCAAATCAACACTTCACAACTTTGTAAACCAAACTATTATGTGTAGAGCTCTATAATAAAGACATTCATAATTTTTCATGAGCCTATTGTCCTTAGAGCAAAACTCAAATCTCAGAAATCGATCAATTGCTTTAAGAGAAAATAAAAACTGAGATCTTGTTGATTTAACGATCCAGCCATAAATGAGATCTTTTTCAACAAGTATATATGCAGAGAAGTGGTTCCATGTGCAAGATGAATTTTGATGTCTAATAAGTTGAGAAAAACTCTATATCTAGCTACAGTAACACGGACCATTTCAGTGAGTAGTAGAGTGTTTACACTCTGTTCAAAGACTAGAAAAGTTACAAAATATATCAGAAATCACTAATACATAGGAAAAAAAACTGCAACAAAATAAGTTAGAGAAACAAAAGAGTCAAGATCATATTAGATTGCAACAAACCTGCAAAAGTGGGGAAAGAACCAGTCACGTGTATACGGCAAGTCCACAAAAACTGTGAAAGAAGGGAACAAGATTGCAACAAACCTGCAAAAAAGACAAATAACAACAACACCCCTGAACAAAAAAAAAACACAAGAAGAAAATTAGAAACGTTGCTCCACTTAAGCACAACAAACGTAATTAGCACTAAACCTGCAGCGACAGCATTGACATCACAGGTCACAAGACCGAGATCAGGCTTCTTCCCGAAGCTCGTAACCCAGCATGCATACCAGCAGTGTTAAACCCTTTAGCAGCTGTGAATTCACCCCCTATCTAAACAACAAGAACAAAAGATTCAACCTTTCAAACTCTGAAGAGATGCAAAGATCGTAACTATATATGCAAAGTAAAAACCTGTTTCCACGAGCCTTCATGTAGAGAAATCAGAGCCGCTGATATGTCACCAGACGCCACTTCCATGGTGGCTGCCACTGTGAAGGCTGTTAATTTTCTCTGCTGAGAGGCCACAAAGCTCTGAGACATGGAAAAAAACTCGAAAGGGTCAAACTTTTCTTCTTTATTGGCAACCAATCACACACAGGGGTAAAGGGCTGTCCTTTGGCGTGAAGAAATGGAGAAACTTGAGGAAGGAGTGTTTATGGCACAATTGACGCCGCCACCAGAGAATTCATCTTCTTTCTTGAAAATAATCGCAGAGCTCGAATTGACGCCGCCACCAGAAAAGGGAGAATAAGAGTGAGGTGTTGGAAGCGACGAGAGCATCCTAGCAGCGGCGAGGCAGAAATCTCCAGTTGCAACACCATAGCATTGGGGTTTCAGTCCAAGCGAAGTCGAAGCAGAGGAGGAAAAGGAAACAACTTTATCTTGTAGCAGTTGAAGAAAGAAACCCTAATTAGATTGAATAATGGAGGAGAAGAAAGATGGAGATGAGAGTTTTTTTTTCCTATGAATTGGGATGAATGGTTTGTTTTTTCTTTGTAAAGAGGAAATGAAAATTTTGGGTAAATGAAAAACACTAAAATTTCGGCTAAGTGCTTTGCCTCCAAAACAACTCTCCCGCTATAATAATGATTTTTTGGCTTTATTTAGAAATAATATTTCATAGCGCGAAATTAATGCTAGGATAGATTTGTGATACGATTTCGGGCATCTTTAGTAGCAGTTAATGAATTCGTGCTACCGTGAACTGCTACCAATACCAATATTTCTTGTAGTGTATATCCACCGCCACTGCTACCCAACTCGAATTTGAATTCATCGATTCTCCAACCCGATCCGAATCGCCCTGAGACACACTGAACTCCCGTTCCTACGTTTTCCCCTTATCAACCTCCGATGAACCCGTACGATTTGGCGGCAGAGACAGATCCATCGTCGAGAGTTGATCGTATCAGAATCGCCAAACCAATCGCCAAAATCATTAAAATGTTTTCTAAATACAAATTTTTGAAAGTGACCCTAAGTTACATGTCAGCCTCAACCTCTTAATACAAACGTTGATGTAATGTAATTATGGACATCAATGCTTTTACCAATTGCAGTTCCCATTGAACTTCCGTATCATATAAAAGAATGAGTTTTGTCAGTTGCTTTAACATTTTGTTTACAAGAAAACGGAAATTTTATTCACTGATATTGCAAGATACTATTAACAAATTATTGTTTCCGAAATACAGCTGACCTATCCAGGTCCGACTTAGATAAATTGTGGACCCTATGCTAAAATAAATTTTCTCAGATATTATTTTTTAAATATACAAATGAGGGCTTTAACTTATATGTTTTTTAACAAAAAGAACCCTAATTTTTACAAGAATTTTTTTCAAAAGGGTCATGTGCATGTGCACCTTGGGCACATCCCAAGAGCCGGCACTAGACCTATCACATGGAATGTTCTCAAAGAGCGTGATTCGTAAAAATAGCCAAAGGATAATCCGGAGCTTCATATTTAATCTGCACAAAGACAAAGTCACAAAGGAGTCAAACCAGACACCTATAATGTAAGAAGAGAAACAAACCAGCCATTTAATTTACTAAACATTTTGTGCTTAGTTTGAAGAATACCTTAACAACATGTATAACTGTGAATTTTTTGAGCTCTGTGGATTGGTCTGGGCTATGTGCATTGTTCCTTTGTTTTTCTTATCAATGTAAGTTACTTTCTATTAAAAAACATGTACAATATGTGATGTTCAATCCTAAGCATTGATGGGCTCTTTAAATGAGAACAAATTATTAGCCCCAAACAATAGAAATATATGGTTTTGTGTGTCTTTGACGATTCAATCTGAATAGTCTTTGTGGAATTTTCATTACCAAATGTTATAATTAGGTAAGTGCACTGAATACAACATAAAAGTTCTGTCACCTCAAAAATCTAATATTAAAATATATGGACATCATTTATTTATAATAAAAAAACCAACAAAATAAACAACAAGTAAATAGGTACTCAAAATTTAAACTAATATTTTATACATATCCAAGTCACATTTAAATTTCAAATTTTAAAATATCGTAAATAAATTCATAATAAATTTTAAATATATCTATAATAAATAAAACTAATGGATCAAAATTATGTAAATCATTGTTTAAAATATATGTCACAATAAAATAAATTATGTACTAAATGTACATGAATAATGTGTAGATTGGAATAGTCCATTTTCAAGTAAAAAGAATGAGTTTATTTTTGAATCTATAAAAAAAAATTTTATTATAGTATCATATTTCTTATATAAAAAATTCAACTAAATTTACAGATAGTAAAAGAATAAATAATATAAGAAGATGCTAGACCATGAAAAAGCAATACCAACCTTCTGAATCTTTTTTTTGTCGACTTTACCCAACCTTCGTAATCTATTGTTTTTCGTAATCTATATTGTCTTAGTCATAATATCCATTTTGCTTCATAAAATATAATCCATATAATTGAAAAAAAATCTGAATACTAACCTAAAAGGAAAAATATGAAGTTTTGAACAAAACAACAACACAAAAATATTTTTTTTTATATCAAAACAGTGTGAAAAACTAAGTTGAATGGAATCGGAAACGGATACGCGGAAACGAAACGTTTTGAAACGTGGAAACTTAATTTTTGAATTTTTTTGCTTAGGAAACGTTTTAGAAACATCTATAAGTATATAAACATATATATATATATATATATATACAATTTATTAATATGTGAATTCAAATTTATTATTTTAGTATATCTAAGAATACAAATAAATAAATAGACAATCTATATAATCATATGAAAAATAAAAATAGTCATCATTAAACATCAAAATCATATAAAAATTCAAAATAACAAAATTCAATATTTAAATATTAAATAGGTTGACGAAAGATGAAATTCATAACTGCAAGTCAAAGATCAATAACATCATCTTTAACCTCGTTTTACCGCTTTCAACTCAGGTTCATCAAAGAAAAGTTCTCAAACTCAAATCTCTTTTAATCTCATTTAGTGAAACAAATTCATCACCTCCAACATCTCACATATGATTGAGACCATATTTGTATAAAAAACTTCGACTAGATAAAAGACAAAGATAATAAATACCAAATCTTCTGCTTATGCTCTTCTAATTAGTTTGTTTGTTTTTACTTATTAAAACAATAAATTGATCTTATACTTATTAATTATTTATAAATTTTGTTCTAAAATAAAAAGAGTTTCTTACGTGTTTCCAAAGCATAATTGTGAGTTTCCAAATAGAAACAAAAATTTTCATCAAGTTTCCATAGTAAAATTTTTAAGAAACGAGTTTCGGATAAGTTTTCGCGAGTTTCCGAGAGATTCCGATTCCGAAACAATGTCTGAAACGTGAAACGGATCTTCAACCAAGATTCCATGCAACATAGGTGAAAAATAAAAATATGAATCAATAATTCACATAAAAATAAAAAATAAAGTAAAGTAACTTAAGAGCATACATTTTGAACCCAGTTTTTACTTGAACATTATAGTAGGCCATAAACTATACAAAATTCTATTTTTTGTCTACTTAAATCAGACTTTGTTGTGACATGACCAAATCCCTTAAAAATTTCGGAATTATAAACATTAGTTGACCATTTATAAGAAAATAAAAAAAAAAACAAAAAAACTTAAACTCCTTTATTGTCAAAACTCTATTTGTTGTAGTATGATTTTAAATGTAGCTAACTTCATTGGTTCAAATTTTAGCTTAAAATAAAAATTCGTTTTTACAAAAAAATAATTCATTAGAATAAGAAAATTTATTTAGTTATTGTTCGTAATATTTTTAGTATTTATAATTTAAAATTTTAAATCTTTTTCCTTCCACTATTTTATTTATATACTAATAACTACCTAACTATTTGATAGGAACTTCAGTTTTGTAGGAACTAATATAGTTTATGAGGTTTGGTAGTTATTAGTATACTCTTAATGAATTAGTTTTGTAGGTTCCTGTAAATTTCTTTAAAAACCATTCATCAAATAATTACCATTAATTATTTGATAACTAGTAAGAAAATTATTAGTTCCTACAAAACTGAAGTTATATTTCAAAACTGAATTTTGAAATATCACACTAACACTTTTCGTTATCATATTAATAATACTGGCGTTACAGCCCCCGCGCAAACATTGACCGTATATAGTGTTAATGTGTTGTGTTGTTTTGCGCATGAAATTTTGTTGTTTATTTTTAATTTTATTTTTTCATGTTGTGTATGATGGTGATGAATGGAATTTGGAAGCGACATAACTTAATTAGATTGATATAAGAAGGACCAACTAATTCATATGTATTGATATTAATTTGTACAAACAATATATATCTAATGAGTTGACTAATGAGCTAATCTCTTTCAAAATACTTTTGAATATTCTTTCAAAAATAAAGCTTATCTGCCTTGATACACAGTTTTTGCGGATTTATAGAATTTTTATAACATTTTTTTTCTTAAAACCAAACCGGGTTACATATAAAGTCATCAATTTTGTCAGTTTAACTACGGGTCCAAATTATGTTTCAGAACACTGAATATAACGCTTCATATGTAACATAGAAATGTTGATATATAATCAAAAATACAAATATATCATTTAAATTTGGTTTGTTTCAAAAATATTTCCGCACTTTGAACCAGTAGCCGAGTCCTAGGTTTTAGCGGGATTTTTGGGGGTTTTATAAAAAATTTAAATAATAAGTTTAAAAAAAAGTCAAACCGGATTACATATAAAGTCATCGGTTTTATCAATTCAACAACGGGTTCAGATTGTGTTTCATAACACTTAATATAATGGTTCATGTGTAATATTTAAATCTCCAATTTAATGTAAATACATATTCAAATATGCAAATTTGTAGCATATAAATTTGATTTGTTACAAAAATAATCCCGCGCTTTGAAAGCGCGGGTCAAAATCTAGTTTATCTTTGTAGTAACCGACCAAGATTTATGGATGGGCCCAATAACTATGAAACTCTAAAATTTCTTTTATTTTCATTTTTGGCATCAACGAACTATAACTCTATAAACCAAACCAAATCAGTAATTCCGTATCCATATAAATAACAAATGACAATTGCTTCATACCATTACATACAAGACAGTCTGCCAGTTTATCATGCTTCGGAGTATATGAATGAGCTACGAGTAATTGAAGCTTCTTTTCAGTATCTTGATATCTTCCACATAGTTGGTAAAGGGAGATCATTCCTCTGGTTCACCATTTCTCTGGTTCCGAAACCATCTTCACTAGTTAAAAACAATCTATTGCAAATGTGACATGCTGTTGTCGCAGATTCCTCATACTTTCCATTGCCAAACAAACGCTTCAACTTTTGAATGAAGTGGTGATAAACTCGCCCTTGTATTTCTTACCCTCATCAAACCATCAAAGCCTTCAAAAATATTATACCATCTTTGTCCTGCATAAATATGATGCTCTTATCATGACCCATCCGTGAAACACCATCTTCCAAGAATTAGAGGTAAAGCAGCCGACTACAGTTCTCTTGTTTGTGTAATTCTCTGGGTTAACGATGCATGGACCTCTCTCCAAATCACTGATTCAGTTTCTGCCAAATTTAATGAACCTCTTGGATCAATATCTGTGTAACTAATTTTTTTTCTGGTCTTCCATATATACCATAAAATCCATGCAAAATGGTGATACTCCATCTGGAGAAAAAACCTCCAGTACAGATAATCCATGTTCTTAAAAAGCGATTGAGTAGGAAAAATAGCTAGATTTGATGGGATCCTAGATAAATCCCAAACTTGAACTGCCGGTGGACATTCAAAAAATACATGATTTATTGATTCATCAGCCGCTCCACATCTTGCATAGTAAGTTTCCTCTTGAATCCATCTTGTTCGTTACGTATGCGTCCTGATACTATCTGCCACAAAAATTGTTTTATCTTTGGATGGCATCTTATTTTCCAAGAAAACGCTTTTAGAGGGATAATGTTTGGTCCATATAACATCAATTCTTCTTTTTTGTCCAGATAAATCCGTTCTACTTGATAACCAGATTTCATGGTATACCTTCCATTATTGGTGTAATGTCATCCAATTTGATCCTCCATATGATCCCAATTCAATGGTATACTCTCTATAATCTTCGCATCGTGTGCATCTACCAAGGATCTAATTGCCTGAATATTCCATGTCTGTGAAGTTGCGTTAATGAGAGAATCCACTGTAAGATCAAAGCGAAGGTTACCATTAGGTTGATTACTATCTACTGGTCTCGGGCAAGTGGTTGGGAGCCATTGATCATTCCATACTGAAATAGATGGCCAGAAGCAAGACGAGGAAGCGGAGCTGTCGTCCTGATCTCATCCTTTTGATTAGTCATTTGCGAATCAGAGATCTAGCAGAGACCATACTACGCCATCCATAAGACAGTGAATACGATCTTATCGGTTCCAGGGGTCATGCATTCCTGAAATACCGACCTTTAAACACTCGTGAGAATAAAGATTGATGCTTCTCAATCAATCGCCCCAAAAATTTTCCCAACATTGCCGTATTAAAATCAGTGAGGTCTTTGAATCCCAACCCTTCCTCATCCTTGGGATGACATAATTTATCCCATGATTTCCAATGAAGCCTCCTTGCATTGTCCCCGAGCTGCACCATAATTTTTCCACCACACTCGTTAATTTTTTTATAACTTTCTTTGGAAGGCGATAGCATGACATAACATGATTTGGTAGCACTATAACCACCGACTTAATAATCACTTCTTTCCCCCCTTTCTTAAAAAAAAAAATGAAAGTCCATCCATTTACTCTACTACTCAATCAATCCTGAACAAAACAAATAAACTCTCTGGTATACCCAGGAATGATCCCATCCTTCCTACATTTTGGATTGATAAAATGTCTCGTAGCTCATGTCGATTTGATTCCTCAATCTTATGTTCGAACTGGATCAAAGAATTTTGAAAGTTAATCAACTGGTCTGACACTGCCTCATACTCCTTTAGGTTCTTAATTATGGTTTGACATTCTTCTTTTCGTGCCTTTCAAGAAAATAAACTATCATCTTCAAAAAGCAGATGAGAGACTGCCGGACAAGCCCTTGCAACCTTTATCCACGTAAGCTGTTTGCCTCTTTCAGCTTTCTTGATATTTGCGATCAAAGCCTCCGTACACATGATGAATAAGTAAGGGGAAAGAGGATCCCCTTGTTGCAAACCTCTCTGTGGAATAATATGCCCCCGCGGATGATCGTTTAACAGAACCCGATATTGCACCAAGGATATGCATTCCATCATTAGCTGAATCCACTTAGGATCAAATCCCACCCTCTGAAGTAAAGTCTGAATAAAACCCCCTTCCACCCTATCAGAAGCTTTCCTCATATCTGTCTTTATTGCCATAAACTTAGCTTGACATGATTTGTTTGTCTTTAAACCATAAAACATTCTCTGAGCGATGAGAATGTATTTTGATATTAATTGCCTTGCCACAAAATTCGACTGAGTCTCCAAAATTAGAGCTGGTAGACATGTCTTCAATCTTTGACATAATACCTTAGAGATAATTTTGTTTCCCACATTGTATAGACTTATCGGTCGCAGTTCTGTCATCCTTGTAGGTCTCTCTATTTTAGGTATCAAACATATATATGTAAAATTTAACCTTGGAACCAACGTCCCACTAGTAAGAAAATTATTTACCAACTCCAACAAATCTTGCTTAAGGGAAAATTTCTTTAATAACTAAATAATTTTGAAATATCACACTAACACTTTTCGTTATCATATTAATAATACCGGCGTTACAGCCCCCGCGCAAACACGAACCGTATATAGTGTTAATGTGTTGTGTTGTTTTGCGCATGAAATTTTGTTGTTTATTTTTTAATTTATTTTTTCATGTTGTGTATGATGGTGATGAATGAAATTTGGAAGCGACATAACTTAATTAGATTGATATAAGAAGGACCAACTAATTCATATGTATTGATATTTTCATAGTTTATCTTCGTAATTATTTGATCGACCATTAGTGTTATTAGCACTTTCATGTTTGAAAACTGAAGTTTATGAGGTTAGGTAGTTATTAGTATACTCTTAATGAATTAGTTTTGTAGGTTCCTGTCAATTTCTTTAAAAACCATTCATCAAATAATTACCATTAATTATTTCATAACTAGTAAGAAAATTATTAGTTCCTAAAAAACTGAAGTTATGTCGATCAGGAACCTAATAACTTTGTAGGAACTAATTTTTGAAATGGAATTTGGAAGCGACATAACTTAATCATGAACCTAAACTGATCTTGTTTTAATTGGTATAGTTTTGTAGGTTCAAAAACCAAAAGACAACATTACCATTAATGAAAATAAAATTTTATTCATATCATTAAGAGTATTTTTATTAGACCGATCCTGTTTTAATTGGTAGTAGATCATAGCCCGCCCGACTGGACGGGTCTTTGTTTTTATGGTATATATAAACATTTCAAAAATTACAATCTTATGGTTCCAATTTTACTAAGTAATAGTATATTATTTAAACATTGTATTTCATCATTGTGTAACAGGGGCGTCATAAAATGTTGTTACCCTCTAAACATTTTAGTAATAATTTATAAAGTTTTTTTTGGTTAAATTTGGTGCAAAGTTATATACACTAAACAATTTAGTCAAATTTCTAGATTAGTTTTTTAAGGAAGAATTGGAAAGCTACTATGTCATTGTTAAAAACTTATAACAATAATAAATATAAACTATATATAAAATATATATTATTTTTAATTTATTCTAAATACATTTAAAACATGAATACATATATGTATAAATAATTTTCAAAAATAAAGTAATATCAATGACATAAAATCCAAAAACAATAATAATAGTATTTTGGACTGCAGTAATCTTTAGTTTAATAAATAAGTTCATTAGGTTTGTCTACTATCCATGTTTCCAATCAAACTTTTTAAAACTTTCTTATTCATATTTCCAAATAATTTATTTCTGTACTTCACTTTAATACTATAGATTAATTCACTTTATAGTAAAAATAATAATGACGGTAACTGTTGAAAATAAAGTAACAGCGCAGAGGAAGAAAAGGGGTTTTAAAACATTCGTTACCTTCCTTGGCCGTGGAAACGTTGTGGCGGCGATTGTGAGAGGAGACATGGATGCAGAGAAGATGAAGATGAAGCTGAAGCTCTACAACACTATGACGCAGCAGAAGGAAGATTTTAATCCGATCACTCCCGGAAAGGTCGGATTGTACGTCTGTGGTATCACAGCTTACGATTTCAGCCACATCGGCCATGCTCGCGCCGCAGTCTCCTTCGACGTTCTCTACAGGTCTCTTCTTAACCTTAGATCAAATAGTGTTTTTTTTTTTTTTTTTTTCTTTTTCGCTTTTGCTTTGGAGTTCATTAGATCTCTACTGGGTTATGCAGATACTTGAAGCATTTGGGGTATGAAGTTAATTTCGTCAGGAATTTCACAGATGTTGATAACAAGGTATTTGATCTTTCTTTTGTCATTATAAATCTTATTGCAATTAAATGGAATCTCTGTAGATAATCACACGTGCTAAAGAGAGTGGAGAGAACCCGTTAGAGTTGAGTAATCGCTTTTGCGAGGAGTATTTGGTGGATATGGGTGCTCTTCAGTGCCTCCTTCCCACCCACCAGCCTCGTGTCAGCGACCATATGGATCACATCATAAAGATGATTGAGCTGGTATGTTTTTTTGGTTGATAAAAGAGGCCTTCTTTGAATGAGATAATACAACTTATGGAGTTGGAGTTATCACATATATTTCCTATGGTTTCCTGTTACAGATCCTTGAGAAAGATTGTGGGTATGTTGTGGAAGGCGATGTGTTCTTTTCTGTCGAAAAATCACTCAACTATGGTAAGTTATCGGGTCAGCTGCTCGAACATACGCGAGCTGGTGAGCGAGTTGCTGTTGATTCTAGAAAACGCAACCCTGCTGATTTTGCACTATGGAAGGTTTGAGAAATCGAAATCTTTGTAACTTACTTGAATCAATTAAATTGAGAGGCTTGGAGTTCATGTTGAAGTGTGGTTTGAACATTCTGTTGTTACAGGCTGCAAAACCTGATGAGCCAAGTTGGGAGAGCCCATGGGGTCCAGGAAGACCTGGATGGCACATCGAGTGCAGTGCCATGAGTGCCCATTATCTGTCTTCCAGATTTGACATTCATGGTGGTGGTGCAGATCTGAAATTCCCCCACCATGAAAACGAGCTCGCTCAAACATGTGCCGCATGTGAGGATGGTGGTGTCAATTACTGGTTGCATAATGGGCATGTCACTATTAACAACGAGAAAATGGCCAAGTCAAAGAAAAACTTCAAAACAATCAGAGAAGTACGTTTTTTATCTGTCTTTTGTTTGTTAACAGGTTTTGATCTTTGTATTGTTTCAATCTGTGTAGATGACAGAAAATTACCATCCATTGGCTCTGAGGCACTTCTTGATGAGTGCACACTACCGGTCTCCTCTGAGTTTCTCAGCGTCGCAGCTGGACAGTTCGTCAGAAGCTTTGTATTACGTCTATCAGGTGCAGTACAGCTAGGCATTTCCATAGTGATGCTTTATATATTCACTTATGACAGTAACCTCTCTCATCTTTGTTTATTATAGACATTGCAAGATCTAAATGATGCCCTCTTGCCATATCAAGAAGCAATGGCTGAAGACGGTGGAAAGGCTCAACAGACTGCAGAAGCCAAAGACATTATTAACAAGCTCAAAAATGAGTTTGAAGCAAAGATGTTAGACGATTTGAATACTGCCCATATACTCACGGGTGCTTACCAAGATGCATTGAAATCCATCAACGCTTCCATCGGCAAGCTCAAGGTTTTCTGCTTTACTCTTCTTCTTTTCTTGTGTGCCACTTAACCATTCACAATCATTACATACCAAACTTCTCTTTTATTTTCCAATTCAGAAAATGCAGAAGAAACAGCGACTGTCCCTGCTTGTGTCGCTCGTTGAGATTGAGAAAGCAGCCAGGGAAGTTCTTGATGTGCTTGGTTTGCTCACAAACCTGAGCTATGCCGAGATTCTGAAAGAAATGAAACAGAAAACACTAACAACAGCAGGATTGAGCGAAGAAGACATTGCACAGAAGATAGAAGAGAGGATAATGGCGCGGAAGAACAAAGAGTTTGAAAAAAGTGATCAGATCAGAGCAGAATTGACAGTTCAAGGAATAGCATTAATGGACATTGGCAACGAGACTGAGTGGAGGCCATGCTTCCCTGATTCTCAGGCTAATTCCAGCGATGGAGATAAGTCAACTTCCTAAAAGTCAACCCTTTCTTCACTTCTCTTGTTCTTCTACCCTTTAATTTTTGCTTTGAGTTGTCCCAATTACTCCTAATAGACACTTATTGCTGTTTTTTTTTGTATTACAATGACAATTATATCAATTAACAATATTTTACTTTCGGATATTTTTCTAGAGCCAAATATGGACCGTTTTCATGAAAGTAAAGGTAAAACATTTTTATTATATCAACTGTAACAAAATTATGTTCTAGAGTTGACTAGATCGAAATCACAGGGGTCATCTTTACATTTCTTAAGTTTTTTTTTTACAGTAAAGGAACAATCTAACGACATCATATGTCACCACCAATAACTCTTTTTGGTTTCACGTAGACTAGGAGAGAAGCAAACAAAACCAATCTTCTCACATTGGGAATGTGGATCTCTTTTTCTTGACTAATAAGGCGTAAACGTCACAGTACAAGGCGATTGCATTGGAGAAAACGGCAAGGACTATCACGAAAATGGCTATAGTCTTGTCCATCTTTGTTGTACGGTTGTGACGATTCCTGAAATGAAACAAACCCACGAGATACACTCAGATAAAATGATCCGTCAGGTTTACCAAACCAATATCTTTATCTGCAATGAAGCAATAGGACTTTTACTTTAAGATGACAGCAGCAGGGAATATGAAACCGATGCAGACAGAAGCTGTAGCTCCTGTGAGTTGGAAAGCATCCCAGATGCTTGGAATGAAGTTTGCACCAACAAAGATTAGAGCAATGAGACCCGCAGTGATGGAGGCAAACCTCAGATTAGAGGTAGTAAGTGATGGAGCCGTAGGGAACAAGAGACCGTCAATGTTAGCCCGCAAAGGATAGAAGATAATAGGGTACACAAGCAGGAGATGAGCTGCATAGCTGAGTCTGACTGCGCCACCGAGAACCGGACCATAAGGGATTTTAAGATCGTGGTGAAAGTTTTTAAGAACATCAGCAAGAGTAGAATCACCAAACAACAGGTATCCGAACAAGCTTGTCATTATGTAAACTGAGGAGGATATGAAAAGAGCTGATCGGACAACAGGTTTGATCTGGGTGGCGTCTCCAAGCTCGTTCTGTATATCGTGGACTGAAAACATTCAAAAGACATGAGTTCTTGTCTAACCCTTTAGATGTAAACTTGTCGAGAAAGAAGTGTACCATTAGAGTGACAAATGTATGCGTTGACAAGCACAGGAACAACGGTGAAGAGTTTCCAGACCGATGACAAGTCAGTGACATTTGGGAAGAGTTTTGGCTTCATAAACCACCTCTGAAACAAAACTTTGTTACGACGATTCCCGCAGTGAAGACAAGAAAAACAACCGCTAGACCAAGTGATATGGCAGATGTGACTCTCAAAGCATCTGCAATGATAAGCATAAATCTATCAGATACATAGTGTAAACATGAATACTCACACTCTACATTGCAGCTAAGAATACCAAAGAGAGTTGTACTACATAGTCATGCAGTAAAAGCATATACTGTATAGTGTAAACATAAAACATGAAGACATAGAGTAACCTTCCTTTTTCGAATAATCAATAGATCTTATGAAAAAAAACATTTCCTTATTAGGAATCCCAAAGAGAGTTGTACTACATAGTCATGATGCAAAAGCTCTGTACAACAAAACTTGAAGACTCGCTCACACTCTCTATTGCATCCTAAGATTCATATAAGAGAGTTATGCATCACACTGATGGAGATAGATACTATACTAACCAATCCGCTTGAAGGCTGTCAATGGAGCAATTAAACAGAGAGATATAACGAGAAGAACAATAGCTCTCTTGTCCCACCAGCTCTTTCCAAGCCATCCATCAAGCATATCCTCCAACACATCACCTTTAATCCAAACAAGAAACAAGGGTTAACTAATGCAAAGATCAAAGCTGTGATTATTAGTATCAAAGATATATCAAGTACCAATGATGATCATGTAAACGATCAAAACCCCAATGTTGGTAAAGAGAGCAGCAACTTGCAACGCAATCCTTCCAGGTGTACCAAAAGAATCTTGCATCAAACCACCGTACGATCTCGCTTTCCCGATTCCGCTAAACCTAAGCAACAACTCAATCGTCTTGTCTGTCAAGAAAGCCATGAGAACGATCATCACGATTCCGGGAACAAGTCCGAGGATCTTCATCGTCGCAGGCAAAGCCATGATACCAGCACCGATGATCGTTGTTGCGAGCTTCAAGACGCCTTCAGTGAAAGAAGCTCCGTTGAACTCGTCGTGCTGATCCTTTCTTTCTTGTGTCTCCTTCAGCAGTCCGTCCTTAAGTTCGTTCTGGACTTCCTCCTCACTCGACATTGTTTCTTTGATGAGGTTAGAGATACTGTACAAGAATCACAAAGATTAGCGGCGTCGAATCTTTGGAATGAATAGAAAGAAGACGAGAATCGAAACTACCTCTTGGATTAGCGAATTTGGAAACAATGGAGATGATTGTAAGAAGAAGATACAGAGAATGGAAGGTGAAGGCAGAGAGGGAAGTTATAGTTTCGTGTGACTGATTGTTGGCGCTGAAGCACTACTTAAACGACATTTTGAACCAATCTCTCTTTTTTTTTTTTTTTTTTATCAAATTTGAACCGATCTCTATTTTCTGCTGTGTTCTTAAAATAAATTCTAAAATACCATTTCTCCCTATAACACGAAATAACAGAAATACCTTGTTAGGAAGTTATTTTACGTTTAAATATTTATAGTGTAAATCATAAATATAATAGATTTGTCAACTTCAATTTCTATGCTTTTGCATAATGACTACAGTGGACTACACAAAACTATTTTTTTTTTATTAATTTATAGAAATTATTAATTTATCGATATATTAAGCGAACAAAAAACTCAATTTGGAACTATAAAATTATTTTATTTTATAAAATTTTTAGTGTATATTAATTTATAGAGTACTAATTTAAAGAGGTTATATTATATCTTCTTACTGATGTAATAAATTAGACGCTATAAAAAATAGATTCGTGAACTCTATTTAAGTCCTTGTATATTAATTTTTATAAATCATACAAATTAATATTTGCATAAATATTTATGTTTTATGTATTTGATCTACAATCGCAAACGTATTAAAAATAGAGTTTAGAGTTTTAGAATTGGGATGCATATGTTCACTAAGTCAATGTGAATTTTAGTTTCTAAGTCAATGACAAGTGTAGTTTCTCATTTTTGGTGGGGGTAATGGAAATACAAAAGGTATATGTGAGGGATAAAACTCACTTCCTGATTTTAGGTTAGGTTTAGATTAGGAAAAGATAACGTGGGCTGAATCCCGTTAGAACTTAGAGAATGACTTATGATTGTATTGAATGTTTTTGACGAAGAATGATTACAAAGATGATTAATAAGATGATTCTGATGATTACAAAGAATTATGGGAATGATTTGTGAGTAATAATGTGTGTAAAAATGGTAGAATGAATGAATCCCGAGAGGATCCCTTTCTCTGATCTCCTCCTCCTTAAATAGCTCTCAGCCACGTTTGAACAATCCTAACCAGCCTCCGAGAATTGCTCCGTGAGTTGGGGGATTCTCAACAGCCTCCTTTTGACCGGGTCCTGCGCAACCAGCCTGAGCTACTCCCGTTAGCTCTTTGCAAATGAGGTCTGGAGCTCTCCTCCGTGACCTGTTTTGTTGACGTCCCTTCCTTATCAAACAGCTTCCGGCTTCTTTTTAACTCTTTTCTCAAAAGATTAATTGCCAATGGGCTTACAGTGGCCCATTGCCAAATCTTATCGCTCGAGCCCATTAGTCTCAGCTAGCGGGCCATATTTGGGCCCAACAGTTGCCCCCAGCTTTCGAGATGAGACCTCTTTTCTCGAAAGATAAAGCTCAACCGCCTGATCTCTATCTCTTTGTTGAGATAGCGATTATGTCTTCGTGTTCCCAAGACTTCTGCCCAATGGGCTTTCTTTTTATCTTTGTTAAGACTTGTGGCCTGAGGAGGCCTTTAAACCTTTGCTTTGTTAAGATCTTCGAACTTAAGTAGCCTGTGGAGGCTTTTAAATTCTTGTTTCGTTTTATTCTACCTTCGACTTATAAAGATTTTAATTTGATCTTGACTGGGATCAAACTTTTTCGCTAAGGGTTTCGTCGATGTTTTGATGAATTCCTTAATACGGACTCGATCATCTAAGTAGAAGTATTTACTTCCTTGAACGAAGGAGTCTGGGTCCTGTTAGTAACAGGTCCCTAGTCGTTAGACATGAGGTCTAGGAAATTTTTGGGTGAAGGTCGGGGAGCCTGTTGATAACAGGTCCCATATCCTTTTAGCGAGAGGTCCCGAGAATGGGTTTCTGGGACCTGAATTTACTTGCGATCTCTTTTAGATCTCGAACGCTGCTAAGGGTTTCGCGACCTTAGGTTGAGGTTTTTGGGAACCTGAATTTTTTTTTTTTTTTTTTTGTTGAAGGATTTTAAGACCTTGAGTTTTGTTAAGGTTTTAAGACCTTAGATTAAGGTTCTTTGGGAACCTGGATTTGTTTTCAAAGGATTTTAAGACCTTGAATTTTGTTAAGGGTTTTAAGACCTTAGAATGAGGTTCTTTGGGAACCTCGAATTGTTTTCGAAGGATTTTAAGACCTTGAGTTTTGTTAAGGGTTTTAAGACCTTAGAATGAGGTTCTTTGGGAACCTGGAATTGTTTTCGAAGGATTTTAAGACCTTGAGGTTACTAAAGATTTTAAGACCTTAGGTTTAGGTTTGTGGAAACCTGAATTAGCTTGTTTAAAGGATTTTAAGACCTTTGAGGTTACTAAGGATTTTAAGACCTTAGGTTTAGGTTTGTGGAAACCCGAATTAGTCTGAAGGATTTTAAGAACTTAGGTTCAGGTTCACGGAGACCTGAATTCGTTCGAAGGATTTTAAGACCTTAGGTTCAGGTTCACGGAGACCTGAATTAGTTTGAAGGCTTTTAAGACCTTAGGTCCAGGTTCGTAGGGACCTGGATTCGTTTGAAGGATTTTAAGACCTTAGGTCCAGGTTCGTAGGGACCTAGATTTGTTTGAAGGATTTTAAGACCTTAGGTCCAGGTTCGTAGGGACCTGGATTTGTTTGACTTCGAAGTGTAAACTCGAGTCATGTATTGTAACGTTTTAAGTGTGGGATTCATGTGATCTTTCCGGAATTAGATCGTGGATCTTGTTAATAGCTGACCTTGTGACCTTAGAGGTAACAGTGATTTCAATTGTGATTGGTCGTGAGATTTTTAGGAATGAGTTCCTGGATCTTCGAGATTAGATTAAGATCTTAAGGGATCTAAATTCTTTCCAAAGAGCTTTTAAGGCCATTAAGGGTAAATTCACGTAAATCTGGGTTCATTCGTAAGTTTTCAAGACTTCTGAATGTACTAAGGATTTTAAGTCCTTAGGCTCAGGTTCGTAGGGACCTGAATTCGTTTGAGGGATTTTAAGACCTCAGGTCCAGGTGCGCAGGGACCTGGATTTGTTTGAAGGATTTTAAGACCTTAGGTCCAGGTTCGTAGGGACCTGGATTGTTCAAAGGAAACTCAAAATGTCTACATGTAATCACTTCATTGATAACTTTTATAGAATACAACGCGTTGTAGCAATCATACAGTTGCTGTCTGGGCTATGTGTTTTTAAACATATGCCCCCTTTGGCTATGGTGAAAAGAATGCTGAAATGAGGTTGGGACTGCACTCATGACAGAGTTGCCTACGTACCCAGTCAAGGGATCAAGCCTAACGTAGTTCAGGGATTTTAGGTACCTAATAATAGTATCTCTTGAGATTCATGGCGTTCCATGATCGGATTTCAGGTACCCAGGTTCGTACCTTCAAGAGCCTGTAAACGCCAGGTCGTACTATGTGGATGATCCGATAGGGACCTTCCCAGTTGGTTCCTAGTTTCCCAGCGCGCGGCTCTTTGGTATGATTGAAAACTTTTCTAAGTACTAAGTCTCCTGCAACGAATTGTCGAGACCTGACTTTTGAGTTGTAATGTCGGGCCATTGCTTGTTGGTAGTTTTGAATGCGAAGCAAGGTTTGGTTTCGCCGTTCCTCGATTAAGTCGAGGTTATCTAATAGGAGCTGATCATTGGTTTTGGGGTTAAATGTACAGAGTTCCCGGCGGAAGCTCCCGACGATGGTTTCGGCTGGGACGACAGCCTCCATCTCGTAGGCTAAGGAGAAAGAAGTTTCTTCCGTAGCCTTTCGTGGGGTAGTTCGGCATGCCCAAAAAACCTCAGGTAGTCTTTCAAACCAAGAACTTTTACTGATTCCAAGACGTTTCTTGAGGTTTGCTAATATCGACTTGTTAGCAGCCTCCGCCTGACTGTTTCTCTGAGGGTATCAGGGTGTCGACATAGTGAGACGAATTTTTCACTTGTCGAAAAATGCTTTGAAGTCCTTAGATATGAATTGTGACCCGTTATTGGTTGCGATTTTGTATGGGACGCCGTGACGGCAGATGTTGTCTCTCCATACGAATCGTTCGGTTTCGACTTTAGTTACCCGCTGGAGAGCTTCAGCTTCTATCCATTTGGTGAAGTAGTCTGTTAGGACTAAAAGGAAGCGTAGTTTTTGCTTTCCTCTTCTTGATTTTACGGTCCTATGATATCCATGGACCATCTCATGAACGGGTATGAGGCGGATATCGAGGATAGTTTTTCCGTAGGCTGATGTCTAATTGGTGCATGCCTTTGGCGTTTTTCGCATGAAGATGAGTAGACCTCACAATCAGCGATAATGGTAGGCCAGAAATAGCCATGTCTTTTGATTCGGATAGCTAAGGCTCTGCCATCACCGTGGTTTCCACAAGTGCCCTCATGCATTTCCTTCATGAGTCTGATAGCATCGAGGCCATGGATGCATCTTAGGTAAGGTCCCGAGACGCTTCGTTTATAAAGGGTGGATTCCATTATACAGTATTTTGTGCTTGACGCTTTGAGTTTCCGAGCTTCCCATTTTGGGGGGGGGGGGGGACCTTACCCTCCGAGATATACTGCATAATTGGTATTCTCCAGTCTTCTCTTCCTAGGATTTTTTCATGAAGAGACAACGGAGGTTCCTGTTCGGGCTCAGGTTCCTGAGTGTTATTGTGGCCAGAGGTCGTGCCCCCGGAGATATTCCTCGGGTTAGGCTCAAGGGAGTCTGAATTCCGTGGAATATCTTCAGGTCTGTGTCGTGCCCCCGGAGGTACCTCCAATGTCAGAGGGAGTGGTTGTTGTATAAAAATGCGAGTCCGGGGTCTGGGTCGTTCCCCGGAGGTATGCTTTTTGAAATTGCGAATTTTGGTTGTTGGGAACCAGAATGTTGTGAGAACTTGGGTTGCTATTGTCTCGGAATAGCTAACTTTCGTTTTCTCTTTTGGTTTGCTATGGATTTCAGCTTTGGTAGCTATATCGATAATTGGGTTTTCGATTCCCTCTAAAGGTATAATCCGCTTTACGAGGAGGTCTGATGTGGATGCTAAAGCAGCCAACGCATCTGCCGAGGAGTTCTCTCCTCGTGGGATCCTTGTCAGCTCGAACTTGTTGAACTGCTTAGTGAGGCTTTGGACGACTTCGAGGTATGCCCCCATTCTTTCGTCCCTTGTTTCATATTCTCTGTGGAATTGGCTAGATACTAGCTATGAGTCACTATAAGCGTTTAGCTCTCGGGTTCCGAGGCTTGGAGCAAGTTTTAACCCTGCGATTAGTGCTTCATATTCAGCCTCATTATTTGAAGCGTTGAATCCGAGCCTGAAAGATTGTTTGATGGTTTCCCCGGCTGACGAGGTCAGCCTTAGACCGATTCTGGAACCTTGTTTTGATGAGGCTCCGTCAACATACATGCTTCACTCTGGAGCTTCAGCTCTCGGGTCTAGTTGTTCGGACGATATCTCGATGATAAATCAGCGAGGACCTGAGCTTTTATGGCTGCTCGGGGTCTATACTCGATGTCATACTCGCTGAGTTCTATGGCCCATTTAGCTAATCGTCCAGATTGGCTAAGGCTGTGCAGAATCGTGCGTATTGGTTGTGAAGTCATTACGACGACTGAGTGCGATTGGGAATAAGGTCGTAGCTTTTTGGCAGCTGTTACGACTGCCAGAGCTAATTTTTCCATAGTAGGGTATCTAGTTTCGGTGTCTATTAGACTTTTGCTTGTGTAATAGACGGGTCTTTGCTCTTCTTGTACCAGCACGCCGCTAACTGCAGCAGTTGATACGGCGAGGTATAAGTACATGGGTTCTCCTGTTACTGGTTTGGATAGGATCGGAGGCTCGGAGAGGTAAGCTTTCAATTGTTTGAAAGCTTCCTCGCATTTCTCGTCCCACAGGAACTTCTTATTGGTTTTTAGAAGTTTGTAGAATGGGAAGGCATTTATCGGTGGATTTGGATATAAATCGGTTCGAAGCTTCGATTCGTCCAGTCAGTCTTTGTACCTCCCTGGTTGTCTTAGGTGACGGCATTTCCAAGAAGGTCACTATCGGTTTTGGTTTGGCTTCGATACCTCTTTCGGTGACGAGGTAACCTAGGAATTCGCACGAGGGCACTCCAAAGGTGCATTTTGCGGGGTTTAGTTTCATATCGTATTTGTTGAGGATATCAAAGCATTCTTTTAGGTGAGAGATGTGATTTTCCCCAGCTGAGGATTTAACCAGCATATCGTCAATGTATACCTCCATGGTTTTTCCGAGCTGTCCAGCGAACATTTTGTTCACAAGCCTCTGGTAGGTAGCTCCCGCGTTTTTTAATCCGAATGGCATTACCTTGTAGCAGTAGGTCCCGCGCTCGGTTATGAATGCAGTTTTTTCTTGATCTTCAGGATTCATCATGATTTGATTATATCCCAAGAAGGCATCCATAAAGGACAAGAGCTGATGGCCAGCTGTCGCCTCGACGAGGCGATCGATGTGAGGTAACGGGAAGCTATCTTTAGGGCAAGCCTTGTTTAGGTCGGTGAAGTCTACGCAGATCCTCCACTTCCCGTTTTTCTTTTTCACTACTACGGGGTTAGCTAGCCAATCGGGGTAGTGTACTTCTCGGATGGAGCCTGCTTTCGTGAGTCGATCTACTTCGTCGTTGACAGCTTGGGATTTTTCGAGGCCTAGCTTACGGCGTTTTTGTTTGATCGGTTTGAACGTAGGATCTACATTGAGCTTGTGAGTGGTGACATTTGGGTCTATACCCTTCGTGTCGCCGGTAATCCATGCAAACGTTTTGACGTTGCTTTTCAGGAAGTCGATTAATTCCTTTTTCGTTTCGAGAGGTAGCTCTGGTCCGATGTTCACTTTTTTCTCGGGATCAGAGTCGTCGATGCTAACTCGTTCGGTTAGGTTCCTAGGGGGACCTCGAGTATTCTGTTGCATCTCTGGACCTTCCTGGATCTGTAATTGCTATTGGGGTGATTCCTTGAGGATTCCGAATCCTCCCAAGTAACAGATCCTGGAGATCTTCTGGCTACCTCGTACGGTGGTTATTCCGTCAGGTGTTGGAAATTTCACGCATTGGTGATAAGTGGAGGCTACTGCCCTCATCTTATGGATCCAGGGTCTTCCTAGGATCGCATGAAATGGAGAGGGCCTATCGATGACCACAAAATTGGTCATTTTCATTATTCCTCCAGCTATAACCGGGAGCTTGATGGTTCCCAAGGAGGTAACTGTTTCCCCGGAGAAGCCTACAAGGTTAGCTTTCTGACCAATAATTTCATAGTCATCTATTTCCATCCCTTTCAGGGCGTTATAGAAGATAAGGTCGACCGAACTTCCGGTGTCAACAGTTAGCTTAGGCACCTCGTAACCTGCTATGTTTAGGGTGACGATTAAGGCATCATCGTGAGGTCTGTCGAGATCTGATGTCTCTCTCTCCCAGAAAGAAATGTTAGTGTTGGATTCGGGATTGGGAGGCTTAGATTGAGCATTGGAAACAGCCTTCCGTACATGACTCTTGATTGAATTAACAGAGTCTTGACATATATCGGAGCCTCCGAGGATATAATCCACACTCGAACTGGGGCTCGACTGAGGTGGTGGTTTGCTTAGGAGGGTCTCGATTTGTAGACTTTTCCCTTGGCGAAATTTCCCAAGAATCATGTCGACTCTTTTCTTGGGAGCTGGCGGTGGCGAGTCCGTTTCCTTCTCAGGTGATCTTTCACGTTTTGGAGAGGTGTCTCTGGGACCTCTTTTCTTGTAAGGAGGTGGTTTTTTGAGTTCCACGTCCTTTAGTTCCCCAGCTACGAATTTAGCTGCCAACTGTCGTTGGAGGTCCCAACATTCCTCGGTTGAATGCCCTTTTTGATCGTGGTCGGAGCAGTGTTTGTTCTCATCGTATCCTTTTGACCAGGGGGTTTTGCTTGTCGCGGCAACAGGTTTCTCCTGTTGGACTTCCTCGACAGCATAAGAATGTTCTCCCTGGGTTTGGTTATTCCGGGAGCTCCCTTTTCTAGAGGATCCTTTTGCTTCCGAGATTTCACCTTTCGGGTGATTCTGGGATTTTTTATGGATTTTATCCAGTGCAGTTGTTTCCTCTTCCAAGGTAATGTATCTCGATGCTTTGTGAACGGCATCATCGATAGTTGGGGGAGGGTTAAGCGTTAGCTCAGACCAGAATTCTGATTTGTACCAGAGACCTCTTCTAAGGGCTTCGATGGCAACCTGATCGTTTGGATTCGAGAGCTTAGTTCTCACTACTCTGAACTTTTCGGTATAGACCCGTAATGAGTCTCCCATTCCTTGTCTGGTTTTCCAGAGGCCGGCCTCGGAAACTTGCTTTAGGATATGGGTCGAGTACTGCTTCATGAAGACGTTGGTGAGCTGGTCGAAATTGTCTATTGAGTTCTGCTCAAGGCTCGAAAACCATTCGAAAGCTGTTCCGACCAGGTTTTCGGCGAATGTTCTGCAGTAACCTGCCTCGCATTCTTCTCTCGTGACGTGAGCTTTCACGATAGCTAGTCGGAAGTCTCTCAAATGAGCCTTAGGATCTGAGGTTCCATCGTATTCGGGGATCCTAATTTTTCGGATATCTCTTATGTAAGAGCTGGCAATTCTGTAAGTGAATGGAGTCCCACGGGTTTCCTCAATCAAACTCTCAATTTCGGGAGCTGAGCTCTTCGCTTTGTAAACTTGAGCATTCAACTTTTGGAGAGCTGCATGAGTTTGCTCATATATCTGCGAATAGCCTTAGGTCCCTCTAGACAAAGGACAATTGGGTCATTATTAGGTACCTGACGAACAGGTTCCTGACGGAGTCGAGTTTGGCCATTCTTCCAGGCAGTCGCATGGCTAAATTGCTCACTAGCTCTTGGGTTATTTTGATGAGTGTCACCAGTGGGGTGAGCTGTGGGGTCAGCTTCCCCCCTTTAATGAGCGCCCAGATTCATTCCCAGTCCGATAAGCCGAAGCCGATGTTCTGCCCCCAGAAGGAAAGGATATTCCTTCTTCGGAATTGAAAACAAGTGGAGAAGGTGGCAAGCGTGTGCTCTGGTCAGTAACCCGATCAACCATAGAGCTGGTTGTCGCTACGTTACTTCCCATGGCGCTAGTTACAGGTGGCTTAAATGCGGGAGCTGTTCCAGCATAGGGTGTCTGGAGAACAGGTCCCTGCCTATCTGGAGAACAGGTCCCTGTCGCTACGTTACTTCCCATAGCGCTAGTTACAGGTGGCTTAAATGCTGGAGCTGTTCCAGCATAGGGTGTCTGGAGAACAGGTCCCTGCCTATCTGGAGAACAGGTCCATGTCGCTACGTTACTTCCCATAGCGCTTGTTACATGTGGCTTAAATGCGGGAACTGTTCCAGCATAGGGTGTATGGAGAACAGGTCCCTGCCTATCTGGAGCAGTGCTCTTAGAATCGTTGCTGCTGAGCAGTTAGCTGTTGCAATATAGCCTCTCTTGACCACTATATTCATCATTCCTTGAAAAACCTAATACAAAAATGGCGAATAATTTGCAGTTGTCTTTCTTGATTGCTACATGAGTTATTCCCTAGTCTGTTGCTACTCTACTAAACGGTTTTAGGGAAGAAGTTAGTACTTCTCAACTTTAGCATTTTATTATATATTGGGTGATGAATAATACTATATCAAATATTTAACTTGACAGCTTGAAGACAGTGATCCTTTTCCCGATTCAATTACAAAGTTGATTGGACAAACTTTTATGTTTGGAGTCTACGTTCAGAAAGACTCAGCTTCGGGTGGCTGCTATAAAGTTGGAAAAGTTTGGAAAGATCTACGTATGCTAATGACAACTGAGATACCGGAAACTTTTTCCCATCCAACACAAACAAGCGAGGTAAATTATTATGTATGTCTTATGATTATTACAAATCATAAAAGTATTTGAATATTTATCATATGACCTCAATGTGTAGGATCCCATGTATCTTGAATGTATGAGTGATGACATTGTTTGTACTCCTTCCAAGCGTAAAGTAGACGATAAGGAAGCACCCGAACTTCTTTCTACCTCTTAAAAGTCATACATCAAGCCGATTAAAATGGAGAATCCCAAAAATTGATAACATTATATCCGTTGAATGAAGTTCATGTTTATGTTTTGATTTATTTTTCATAATACTCATTTCATTTCCCTTTAAGTTTGTTTTTGAAAGTCACCTTATTCCTGTCAACTGTTTTTGGGACTTATTGGGTTTTGTTTTCAACCAATAGTTTTCATTTTTAATAATATTTGTTTTTTCTTGACGATTTATTGACTCATCTATTTATATGAAAAAATAATTAGTTTTGTATAAAACATATTGATATACTATGATATTATAAACGAAAATCTATTTATACATTTGCTGCATATTGAAACAGAATACTACCAAATAGATGATACTTGGTGTAACAAGAATGAATCAGAATTATATTTTCAGTTAATAGATTTGTTTCATTAATTATAAAAATACACTATATCTATATTGTCATTAGTCAGTTTGTCTCAATTTTGGATATGAAATCTCATTTTCAAAATATCACACATAAAAGATCACACATAAGAGATAAATGTAGATTTTCACAAGATGAGACTAATCTTTCGATATCAAAACTGTTTCCATAATACCAGGAACATATATTGCACAACAATATATATGGCATAGATTCACATAATATGCTAGATTTTATCTTTCAAAAGTTTTGAAATATTTAAAGCTTTTCTGTTTAATATTGGTATTGTGCAAAAATAAAAACTTAATAATGGCAAATACATTTAATCTCGACAAAAAAAGATATAGGTCAAATGAAGAGCTGCAACTCTAGAAAGCTCTTTTTCTTCTCTCTATAAAGTGGAATCTCTACCGTCTCCTATCAAAATCTCTTTCTCTCCAGTTTTCTTTCAGCAAACTAGAAGAAAACGCTTTGTAAGTTATCTTTTTCTTAGTTTTATCATTGCATGTAGATGAAGGATCTGTCCTCGGTTTCATATGGAATCAACCTTTGTTACCTATTTTTTTAGATCTTTCATTTTTGAATTAAACATGTTGTTTATTTTGTATACGATTATATTACATAACAACATGCATGATCAGTTCTAGAGAGTTAATAAGATCTACCATAGGTTGGTCATGATTTTTGTCATGAAAAATGGTTATCTTTCATATATATTCTCTTTTAATGTATTCATTGAGAGTTAAATGTTTTGTTGGTGTTATACATCATCTTATTTTCTAACAAAATTTCCATTTATAGGAACATGCAGATCACAATTTAAGTATGGCTGTGAACCAGTTTCATTGATCAATGTTGCAAGAGGCTTACACGTCTGGAATGAATGATAGGACTAATCATTACCGAAGGATTCTTAACATCTACAAGAGGTTCCATGAAGCCGTCCTTGACAAGTATGATGCTGAGGTGGAGCTGTATCGCATTGCTGGTAAACTTGAACTCTTTGAAGAGCTCTTCAACGATGGCGTTATGAACCATGTGAAGGAGAAGCTGGAAACAGAACTTTCTCTTGCTCATGCCCGTCTTTCGATTGGGAAAAGCTAGGAGAGCCACAATTGTGGCGTTAAGTGATCTATGTCCTCATTTCTTATGTTTGAAGGTGTTGCGGTTATGAACTTTTTAACTGTTGTCTGGTTTAGAAAACCTGTCTTTTTAAATATTTTGATGTATTAAACTGAACCTAATGTTTTTTGTGTTACTCGGCTATCTATGTTCATGTCTATCTTTATTATTTGATTGCTGTGATTAGTTTTTTTATATTTTAGGTGCGGTTTAGATAAATGCTTGATTTAGATAACCGAATGATTTAGGGTGATTTAGAGTAATATTTGAGTAGTTATCAATATGAAAATATTATTTTATAAAATTCTTTAAGTTGACAACAATTAAATAGACAAAAATATAGATAATACATATTTATATAAAAAATATCACATTAATTATACATGTTACTTATCAAACAATATCTACTATTAATTATTAAGTTAAATTAGAAAAAATGTTTGGTACATATATATAACTAATCCATATTTTTGATAAGGGCCCAAAATTGCTAAATTTTCGAATATATTTCATATTCAAATATGCTAAACTTTCACTCTCTAGATCTTTGTTAAAAGGGCCCAAAATATCAGAATAAAAAAATGGTGTTATAACAAATCCAATGTTTATATGTTAAAAAGGGCCAAAATTGTTAAAACTCCAAATACTTAAACACTTAAAATACTAAACAAAACTTGGTAAAAAATCCAATTCCATATAATACGGATGGTACATAGAATATATATATATATATATATATATATCTATATATCTATATAAGTTCAAAATCTTTGTTAATAGGGCCGAAAATATCTACTTTAGAATGCATTTCCATTATATTTTCCCAATAATTCAGTTTAACTTTCATTTTCAAAAGTCTATATTATATTATGCATCCGAAAATGATATCATGCAGTAAAATTTACATTTTAACTACCAAATCATTCGACTTTATATATACATAAAATCACATAATAAACACAATCATGCATTTAATCGAATCATATTAATTTTTATCTAATCCATTTTCAAAAATAGATGCAAATTTTCAAAGCAATTATATTGGGCTCCATAATTATTAATATCTTTTGGGTTATTAGTCTTCTTACCTATTTATGTGAAGCCTTTAGACCCACTAATGTTTGGGTTTAGTTCTTATCTATATAAGACTCTTCGATTATCTACATTAACCATAATATCTCTTCATCTTACTCTCTCTCATCGGAAAACGATATTTTCGTTCTCTGTTCTTTCTATCCTTTTAAATATATGAGATGTTGTTCTGTTGTTAGATCTGTTCTATTTTAGTGTGTTTCGAATCATCTGTCTGGATAAACTGTCGCTAGGTTCTTTGTTCATATTTTATTGAATATTGTCATTCTAAGGTTAGATTATCAGTTACGGTTTTATGTTCCATTCTCTAAATATTTTATAAATGTGTTAAATTTAGAGGATATAAATATAGAAGATGTTTTGGGGTTAGAAATATTTTATGTTAATTTATGTTAGATCTTACATCTAACATAATAAATATTTACGGTTTATTATATTTCCATATTTGTTATATTTTGTTTCCTAAAATTAATATTTTGTTTCTTGAACATTAAGAAGTATCTCAATGGCAGGTAACAAGGATCTAAAAATGAAAGGCACTACAAAAAAAACATGTATTGATAGCATAATAGAATAGCAGTGTTTTCAGAAGTGCTATGGATAACCGATTTTGTGTTTTTGGTTTAGATTAATAGCAGTTAAACACGCCTATTGGCGAAAATTTGTAAGCGGAAATTGAAAATCACTTAAGCGCGGATACTTAAAGAGAAATTTACATAAGCGCCAAAGTTATAACACTTTTCCCTCTTAATAAAACACATTCTCTATAAGTACTTTGAAAAAAAAAATTCTCACAAAAGAAGAGTACGAGAAAAAAAACAAAGCCCTTTCTTTCAAACCCTCTCGAGCATATCGTCACAGAGGCGACTCGATTTCGTTGACAGAGGGAGTTCAATTGTCCCTTCTCACCTCGATATCAAAGTCTAGGCCCCTTCTCATCTCGATTTCGAGCTTTAATACCTTGTTTCTCTCTCGATTTCGAGCTCCACTAATTTTCTCATCTCGATTTCGAGTTTAAGGTCCTAGCGGAGTCCAAGGTCTAGTCTCCTTCTCCATTGTTGCTTGATTCTTAGAGATTTAGGGATGGAAGAAAAGAGAGCTAACTATTTCTCGATTTTGTTTCAGATTTGTTTGAAGAGAGTCCACTGTTAGCTCTTTTCTTCTGTATTCTGTGATTTCCAGCAACCAAGCTTCGCTTTTGTCCTAACCACGAGACAGGTTAATTATTTCCTTCATTATTTTTTCTTAAATGATTTTAATTTGATGCATGTCGCTTGATTTGCTTGGTTATATTTGATTTGTGTGGCTTGATTTGTTCGGTTATGTTTGATTAGTGTGGCTTGATTGTGAATGTTTTCATACTTGTTGATTTATGTTTACCGTGGTGTGTTATATGTTTAATTTGAATGGTATTTAGAAATTGTGTTATCTGTGACCCTTCTTGTGGTTGTAACAATTTTAATCAAGGATAGATCATACAATGTTGGATAAGGCGTGGGTTCATTATTCCAGGTATGAAATTTACATATATATGTTACATCTGCCTTGAGATTGGAGAGTTGAATGATTTGCTATCTTTTTCATTTAACTGCAGACTCGATACTATTTATGAGAAGGGTGCATGGGACTTTGTCCGAGCTGTTTCTGCGGGAAAAGGAGATAGTCACTTGATCATTTGTCCTTGCAAAGAGTGTCGCAATGTAGATCGTCATTCAGGGAGTGATGTAGTTGATCATTTAGTCAGATGGGGAATGGACGAGGATTACAAGCGGCGTAAGGACTGGTACCATCACGGAGAATTGAACTCAGTGGCTAAAGGCGAGATGAAAGTCAATTAGATGAATGAAGAGGTTGTTGGGTTATACAGAGCTGTTGAGTGTAAGTATGGTTTGTCTTACTTCTGCGAGATGGAAGAGGTTGAGGACAAGAAAGAAGATGAGTTCTTGGCCAAGATAGCAGACGCTGAAACCCCATTATATCCAAGTTGTGCAAACCACATCAAGCTTTCTGCCATCGTGTCTTTGTTTAGATTGAAGACAGAGAATGGCTGGTCAGACAAGAGCTTCAATAATCTACTCGAGACATTGCCAGAGATGTTACCAGAGGATAATGTGCTTCATACATCATTGTACGAAGTGAAGAAGTTCTTGAAGTCCTTCGATATGGGGTACGAAAAGATTCATGCCTGTGTCAATGATTGTTGTTTATTCAGAAAGCAATTGAAGAAGCTAGATAATTGTCCTAAATGCAAGGCTTCAAGGTGGAAGAGTAACGTTCACACTGGTGAGGTAAAAAAAGGTGTCCCTCAAAAAGTTTTAAGATACTTTCCAATAATCCCAAGGCTGCAGAGGTTGTTTAGGTCTGAGGAAATGGCAAAACACGTGAGGTGGCATTAAAGTAATAGCAGCACCGATGGGAAACTCAGACACCCTGTAGATTTTGTGACATGGAAACAAATGAATGAGAACTATCCTTTGTTTGCTGCTGAAGAAAGAAACATTCGCCTGGGACTATCCACGGATGGGTTTAACCCTTTCAACATGCAAAGCAGCAAGTACAGTTGTTGGCCTGTCCTATTAGCAAACTACAACCTGCCTCCTAACCTATGTATGAAGAAGGAGAATATTATGCTAACCTTGCTCATTCCCGGTCCACAACAGCCTGGTAACAGCATAGATGTATACCTACAGCCCTTAATTGATGATCTCAATCAGTTGTGGAGCAAAGGAGAGGCAACATATGATGTGTTAAGTAAATCTATGTTTACTTTGAAGGCAATGCTTCTATGGACAATTAGTGACTTCCCTGCGTATGGAAATCTAGCTGGGTGCAAAGTGAAAGGGAGAATGGCTTGTCCAGTATGCGGGAAACACACAGATAGTATGTGGATGAAGTTCTGTAGAAAGCATGTGTATATGTCCCATAGAAAGAGTCTGCCACCAACACACAGGTATCGGTTTAAAAAGGCTTGGTTTGATGGAGAAGCTGAACATGGCAGAAAGACTCGGATTCTAACGGGTCATGACATTTCCAATAACCTGAAAAACTATGTAAACAACTTTGGGAATGTCAAGGAATCTGTAATGAAGAGAAAAAGGAGTTCCACTGTTGAAGAATTCAATGATGTGGATGATGTTTCCAGTGAATCTGAGGCAGAGGAAGAAGATGAAGTAGATGATGAGGAGTTAAGTAGATGGAAAAAAAGGTCAATATTCTTCGAGCTGCCTTATTGGGAGGTTTGTCTTATATTTTAGAGTTTACATTCATGTTTTCGAAATAGATAATAAGGATTTGTCTAAGTGTGTTTATATTTTTTTCTGGTTTTGATATCCAGGAACTCCCTCTTCGACATAACCTGGACGTTATGCATATAGAGCGAAATGTGGCAAATAGCATTGTCTCAACATTACTACACTGTGGGAAATCTAAGGATGGTCTGAATACTCGTAAAGATCTGGAACATCGAGGTATTAGGAAGGATCTGCACCCCAGCACAAAAGGCAAAAGAACATACCTGCCCCCAGCACCTTGGTCATTGTCCAAGACTTAAAAAAAAATCTTCTGTAAGCGTCTTTTTGATTTTAAAGGACCTGATGGATATTGTTCTAATATATCAAGGGGTGTTTCATTAGAAGATTCCAAGGTATCAGGTCTCAAATCACATGATTACCATGTGCTGATGCAGCAGTTGCTCCCGGTTGCAGTCAGAGGGTTATTACCAAAACGTCCTAGACTAGCCATTCTACGCATGTGTGCGTTCTTCAACCGTCTGTGTCAGCGTGTCATCGACATTGAGCAGATATTAGTTATGGAAGCTGAAATTGTAGAAACTCTCTGCATGTTTGAGAGATTCTTCCCTCCGACTTTCTTTGACATAATGGTTAATCTGACAATTCATCTAGGAAGAGAAACTAGACTCTGCGGTCCAGTCCACTTTCGGTGGATGTATCCCTTTGAGAGGTAATATCTACTCATTAATAGATTCTATTATATTCTATTTGAAAGTTAACTAAGTTTCTTACTTTGTGAAGGCACATGAAAATACTTAAAGACTATGTCAGAAACACTGCGAGGCCAGAGGGATGTATTGCTGAGTCTTACCTAGCAGAAGAGTGTATGCGTTTCTGTAGTGAGTTTCTTAAGAAGACGACAAGTGTGGAAGAGGAATTAGATAGGAATACAGACTATGAGAACAAGGCAATCCTGGAGGGACGTCCAATATCAGCAGCCACTTCAATTAATCTTTCGGAAATGGAGAAGAAAATGGCACACCTTGCTGTCATTCAGAATACATCAGCCGTGGACCCTTATGTTGAGTAAGCATCTTCTTTTACTTGAGAATACATCAGCCGTAGCCACTGATACTTTTATTGTTCCTAGCATGCATCTGCAGTATCTACAGGACACGAATGCAAGATGTAGACGTGATGCAACATATTTGTGGAGTACACATATTCCGAATTTTGCAACTTGGTTAAAAGATCAGGTTAGCAAAATATCTTCATTTAATGTTTTGTTGCTCTGACAGTAGCTAACTTTGTTTTTTAAATATATGGTAGATACATATCGATTCTGAAAGCCACGAAGAGAGACTAAAATGGTTAGCATATGGACCCCGTGTCAGTGCAAGGTCATATACCGGCTACATTGTGAATGGCCAGCGATTTCACACACACTCAATCCAAAGACAAAGTCAAAATAGTGGGGTCTTTGATGAAGCAACTGCAATGTGTAGAGCGAGTGCAAAAGATACATCACAAGTTGCTGACTTGGTGTCGTACTATGGAAGAGTTACATAAATAATCTTGTTGGACTACAATGTCTTTTACGTACCTATATTCCGATGTCAATGGGCTGTAAGGGGAAACAGAGTATAGGTCACATGATCGAGTAAGAAGGGGAAACGGTGAAGGAGGCTTACGAAAGGGGCAGGTTTGAGACCATGCAGCGTTATAGGGCTATGCTGTTGATGTATCGTGACCAGAGTAAAGCTATTGAGGCAAGGCACCAGGAGGAAGTCAATAAGGTTCGCATTGAGGCGAAACTTGAATTCCTTGAAGAATTCCTTGAAGAATGTGAAGGTCTTTTTCCATGTATCATGAGAAGAAGATGAAAGAGTTCGAGCTGGTCCTTGCCGAAGCCAAGCTTCAAGTTGTTCAGGTTCCTACTATCGATTGGTTTAAAGTTGGGTGAGACAATGATATATGCCTGAACATCTAACAAATCTCAGTCTCAAACTTAAGTTTTTAAGTTTATGTTTAATCTTTTTTCTTTTTTTTTTTTAAATTTGAACACTATATACCGGTTGTTTACAACCGGTTTTGTTATATTTAAAACTTATTTTATTAATGTTTAATATTGCTTGATCTACTCTTATTTGTTTATTTATTGCTTGATTTATTCATCTTTTAGGCGTTTTAGGATTATGTTTGTTTAGAAATAATGGTTTTAGTTATGTTTATTATTATTATAGATTATGTTATATAGATTCTGCTGTTTTAAGAAGTTTAAGGGTTAGATTATGGATATATCTTTTCTCTTATTTAAGAACTTTTTGATTTTGAAATTTATATTTTTCTTATTTATTAATCTTAATTTTATAATGAAGTTTGTTATGATTTTTTTTTGACAACTCCGAAATGTATTTCTGATATGATTGACATATATCTCATCTTCCAAAACGATTCTTTTATAAAGTTGTTTCTAAGATGTTCTTTCTAGGACATAATGATTTGACATTTTGGTCATGTTATCCATATTTTTAGATAAATATTTCGTATATTTATTGCGTTTATCCATGTCAAACAATGATTACTCTTCTTGAATTCTTTTCTACATGCAAAAATCTGATGATTATTTTATTATATTTAACTACAAATTTGTAATACAATTTTGTGTCTTTTATGGCTATGGACCCATCCAAGTTTTGTTTTAAAGGACCATCCAATTTTTCATATGGATCTAATATGTGTTTTAATTCTTCATACTTTCACAACACTTAATTTTCGGATTCCCGGTTCAACCACAAACTGACTCGGTTATGCATAACTCAGTGAAAATACCCAACTAAAATTTTAAATATATATCACATCCAAGCATAAAACATTCATATAATACAAATATAATCATTTGATATATTTTATTACAAGTAAAACAAAAACCGCGCTTCTGAAGCGCGGATCAAAATCTTGTTTATACTATTAAAACATGATACACTTCATTTTTTATACACTAATTACCCTTACCTTTTTACTTTGCTATCATTTTTAATTAACAGTAATTACGACCTTTCCCCATATTCATATTTGATACTGTGTCGTTTTTCTTAAACCGTTTTGATGATTTGATTTTAAATCGTGTTTTCCTAATTTTAGTCTGATCTATGATTATTTCATTTTTTATATTGCGTCACTTCTCTTAGACCATTTTGTTTTAAACCTTTTTTTTTTTTTTTAATTCTAATCCTCTCTACTCTTTTTTAGTTCCTAATACCAAATCCCAAAATGATTAGGGTACCATGCCCTAAATGAAATTACATGACGTCGGCTAGAACCACATAACCTAAACCTTAAACTCTCTTTCTTAACTTATTCTCGAATATAGTTTATTAACAATGAAATGCGACTAACTGAATAACATTATGAATGTTAAATACGTAAATCAAGTCATTTATACCATCTAATCATATGATCTGAACATTTAGGACTTAGAAATGAAGTCATTCTTTCGACGAATCCCTAAATTTGAACATTTTTTAATAGATAAGAACGCAACCCCTAACATGTTACTTAATACTCTTTATAAATTTCGGATTTTAGTATATTCCTAACAGTGCTTACTTATGTGATTATTTGTTTTTAAATACCATTTTTAAAAATCCTGAATTTATATAGTCATAACAATACTAACATTATTGTATCATTTGTTTAAAATTTTTAGATCATAGATATTTATTCTCTTACCTTGACTAAATCTTTTATTCGCAGTGATCTTATTTATTTTAATATGGAAATTTTGATAAGTTCGTATATCATTATGAAACTTGGGCGAGGATCAATGTATTGACATGTGTGTTGTATATTACATTGTCATATTTAATAATAGATTTATTTTATAAACCTATAAGAAACCACAACTCAACTATATATTCTCTAAATAGGAAAATTTTTCTTTATAAATATTTTGTAAGCAGTTTAGGGGTTGCATTCTTATCTATTAGAGAATATAGAGGATATATAGATAATAACACAACCCCTAAACTATTAAAATGGACATTTTCGCAAACTAGATTTTATAAATCATTGAAGTGGTTTAATAAAAACTTCTATATATTCTTATAGCATATATTACATACTTGGTCGATTGTCTAATAATGTATACTATTAAGTAGTTAATTCATATATTTAAATGCATATATTCCTATTTAAAGAAGAAAATCTTTCTATTAATTTCAAAATTTAAATTGACCCGCACGTATATTTTACAAAAATAGATGCTTTTTAGAAAATACACATTTACAAAATCTTCGCAACTTCCTGAACTACCCTAAGATATTTGTGGGAATCAAAATTCACACCGTCGATTTCCGTTAAATTAGGAAACTAGGAAAATCCTAATTTCTCAGAGGTATCGGAAATGTGCTAAACCACACGCTAAGCAATCAGAATACGAGAATAATAAGACGATAAAAATAAGAAATCAAAAAGAGAGCAAAAGGTGTCTTATTCTGAATTTACGTAAAAGCGTTTACAACGAGGTAGGAGCCTTGGCTACGAGAACTGTCGGCGAGATCCCTAGTTCTAATAACCTAAGACTGCAGAACCTAGTTGAGTCGCAGCTCGAAATAACTAAAACAGAAAGTTTCCAAAATGCTCTAAGTGCTAAGTTTGCTCTGAAAAAGTTATCCCTTGTGCCTCTCGCCTAGAACTCCTTCTATACTCCGTCCAAGGTTGGTGCGCTTTACCCTTCTGCCCTTAAGCCTTCATAGCTCGTAAAAGGAGATATTCCATTTTTTCCTGACTTCGTGATGATCTTCGGAAACTTTACATTTATCTGCGGAAATTTAAAATTTATCTTTTCTTCTGGACCAAGCATAAGCCTTCATAACGTTTACGGGCTTTTTATTAAGTAATCGCAAGTGGGATTCTAGTCGCGTTTTAGATCTTCTTGGGCCGTCTTTTTACTCGAAACGTTTATCACGGTTTTTTTCGATAAAAACAAACTTTCCGCAGTTTTATCGTAGAGTCTGAACGGTAACTTCGATCGATAAAGAGTGAGAGATGGTTTAGCCGTGGCCTGAGGAGAGTATTAAGGAAAAGACTAGAATGCATGTATTGATTTAATTGATGCTCGGGACAATCCACTGACTACATAGCAAGCTGGCTCGGGATCAAACCGGTCGCTACATAGCGAGCCGACCCGAACTGAACCGGTCGCTACATAGCGACCTGGTCTGTGACCAGACCGGTCACTATGAACGACCTGGACTGTCAAGGGACCGGTCACTACATCGCAACCTGGTTCTTGCGCGGACCGGTCGCTACGTAGCGACCGAGCTTGATTCAGACCGGTCGTTACATAGCCATCTGTCCGTGTGCGAACCGGTCGATATGTAGCGACCGGGTTTGAATTTGACTGGTTGCTACATAACGACCTGGTCCGTGCCCGGACTGGTTTCTAAGAAGCGACCAGGTATGGATTGAACCGGTCGTTACATAGCGACCTAGTTCGTGTGCGGACCGGTCACCACGTACCGAACGGGTTTGGATCGGACCGGTTGCTACATAGCGACCTGGTTCATGTGTGGACCGGTCGCTATGTAGGGACCCGGATCATCAAGGGACCGGTCGCTACATAGTGACCTGGTCTTTGTGCGGACCACCCGTTATGTAGCGACCAGGTTTGGTTCGGACCGGTCGCTATGTAGCGACCTGGTATGTGCATGGACCGGTCGCTATATAGCGACCTGGTTTGGCACGAGATCGGTAGCTATATAACGACCTGGTCTGAGGTTGGTTTGGTTGCTATGTATTGACCGGTTTGGATACTTATCTGTTGTTCTTGGATAGTCTATGTTTAGCTTTGGTGACTCGATTGAGGCTTTTTATGAATTTTATCAAAACTATTTTTGTAAAGGTTTTTTTTTACGAAATTTACTTTTCGGAGAAGTTTTCTTATTTATCTTTTAAGGATATTTGATTGTTAACTTTGTCGTGACCATTTTTGACCCCAACAGTTAGTCCCCCAGCTCGTTAGAATCGTGGACTATTGATGAGATTCTAGCGTGCGGTTAGGCGAATTAGGCAAGATTGACGAGTTGGACGAAGTTTATATCCAAAAATCTGTAGAAAAATATCGATGAATAAAAAATTGTTATATATTCTAAAATAAAATCGAAATCTTATGCTCATACCTCTATAAATAGTGAACTCCTCTCCCTCATTTCCTTCATTCCTTCCTCTCTTTCCAAATTCTCATTGCCTTCTCTCCTTAATCTTGCTTCAAGATGTCTTCCTCCCAAAGCGACAAGAGAAGTTCTGTTGCAAAGATGGGCAAAGTTACCTCCCAAGTTCCGAAATTGGTTCATTCCGATAGTGCGCCAGCCGGTTTCCTTTCTTTCTGAGAAAAGTTAGCTCAACGCAAAGCTGAGAAAGATCTTGTCCTTGTTGACACCGAGCTTCCGTCCCCTTCTGTTCTGGTTGTTACTCTGACTCATGAGTCCAAGGTTCAGGTTATGCAAGATGCAGGGGTACAAGCCGGGACGGGCGTTCTGTGTGTGCCGGACACTTTGGCTCAGCCTTCTTATTCATCCACGACTTCAATTCCTGTCACTTATAAAGAAAAGAATGCTAAGCCGATGCGGCCTCTTTCAGATAGAAGAGATATTGTCCTGGCTTTGCCATCTGCAAGTGCTACTCCGGTCGTTCCACTGAAGGGCCGGAAGAGGAAGTGCATCAGGGGAAATGATGAGGACCCTTTGCAGCAGGAAGGGCTGAGTCTGGCGTCAGGACTCCGTGGGTTTGTTCTTTACTTTGGCTTTTTACTCTTTGGGAATCGAATTTTGCTTAGTCTTGCTTCGTATTTCTAGTTGTCATCTCGTTTCGCAGTTTGTGTTGCTGATCGATTAGATGATCAATGATTGCGGTTCTGAGGTTCGAGAGAGCTGATGGAGATGCAGGGAAAATTGCCTGAGTTGGAAGCCATGCTGAAAGCTATTGAGGATTCTCATTCCGTAAAGGTGTCTAAACTCGAGGTTCAGATTGAGGAGCTTGAGAGGGACCTCGGGAAAATGGCGAGCTCTTTACTCAAGGAGAAGAAGGCCAGAAACACCAAGGTACGTCGACTTCAGCGTTAGATCAAGAGCGGTGAGGAGTCGGCAAACTGTGGGGTTGAAAAGGCCCTATGTGCTTTCAACGTTGACTTCCAGACCTGTTTGGCGAAGATCTCCGACTTTCTAGGCTCTCTCGAGTGCATTCGCAGCAGAGACTTGGCCTTTGCGACTATTGATGGTGGGATGGCCGTGGTTCAGGCACTCGAGGGCAAAACTCTTTTGTCTTTACAGGCCGAGGAGACAAGGTTGTCCGCTTGCAAGGGAGACCTTGCAGCCGTGCACGGGAGTTTCAACCTCATCTTGGCTGACCTGAAGTTCGAATGTTTCCTTCCGAAATGTTCAGAAGACCCAGAGGGGCAAGATCTAGCGGTCGTGGAAAGCGGAGACAGTGCGGCCCCGAGCCTGGATGAAGCGATAGGAGAAGGAGAGGTGAAGATTCTGGAGGTTGTTCAAGGTCACAATCTCGTTTGAGATTTTTGTTATGTTATGGATTAGTGTTTTGTTCTAGCCGAGTATGGCCATGTTTATGTTTTGGGACTGGCCGCTTGTGGCTTTGAATCCCTACCGCTTTTCGGCTTTTTATGAATGGATGATCAGTTTGCGTTTTTAAAGGTATGCGGGTAATTCGTACGGTGTAGGAGGAAGATTATGAGTTGTCATCTCATATCTTTCTCTAGGGTGAGATGTTGTATTCGTTTTTCATTTTGAGAGTTTTCCGTTAAGTACTAACTTTTTGGGATTTCAGAGGATGTTGAAATATTAGCATAGAGGCACGCTTTAGGATCTCGTATCTTTGATATCGTGCCTTGAGATGTTGAAGAATAGTATACTTGGTTTAGGGCAAGACCTAGATTTACTTCTGGTTTGGGAGGTAAAATGACTAATTCGACTTACGTATCCTATTACAGTTTCAACCTGATTCCATTCTGATTTAGATCCGCGATAGTTTCTCGGCTTACATGACTCGTCTGGTTGGAATCGAGCATCTCTCCAAAAAAAATTCTCTTGGAATTGCTGACAAAAATTTCGGATTTTGTTTTATAGCGCTATTATCCTTGTGTCGGATGTATGAGAGTCATTTTCCGTGAGATGACTTAGTCTGTTTAGGACGTTGGGAGTTCGATGTGATCAGAAACGAACTTAGTGGTAGATACTACCATTTTCAGCCTTCGCAAAGGGCACGTGTTTTTAGAGGGTTTTATTGTGTATGACAGTCCCTAATTTTTGAGATGGAGATTTCCTCTGTGATGTTTCGACGAGAAGTCGTTTCTTTAGTCGTTTTGCGACGTCTCGCAGTGCCGAAAGTTTAGTTTTCCTTAGTGATTGACGATCTTGTGATTTTTTTTGAGGATTCAAGTATGATTTATGGACCAAAGATGTTGATGAAGTTTGCAGGAAAAGTTTCAAAAATATCGAATGCTGACTTAGATACTTTGGACTTGAGTATACGTATACGCACCCACTCCACCATTTTTTTGACTAAATTTGTCTTTCGACAAACTGTCTACGTACCCCTTGTGGAGATCAAGCCGTCCGTAGTTCAGTGGTTGAGAAACGATTTGCTTAGTGATAATATTTTTGAGATGTATTGCATTCCAAGTTGTTGGAATTTTTGCGCCTTGCATGATGGCTATCTCGTAGGAACCTGGTCGAATGACTTTTATGATTCTGTACGGTCCTTACCACTTTTCTCCGAGTTTTCTCGCATTCCGTTCACTTGTATTTTTGAAGTCTTTGCGTAAAACCAAATCTCCCTCATTAAATCTGCGATTCCGAATGTTCGAGTTATAGTATGTTGCCGCTGCGTGTTGATAATTTTGGATCCTGATAAGTGCTCTATCTCGGCGTTCATTGATGAGGTTGAGATCGTCTAGCAGCATCGCATTGTTAAGTTCTTTCTGTTTGGGTAATAGTCTTCTCAGGACGCCGGGGAATTCGACCTCTGCGGGAATCATGCATTCTGTCCCGTATACGAGGGCGAAGGGCATTTCTCGCTTTGCCTGTCTTGGGGTCGTGCGATGTGACCAGATGACTCCTTCGAGCTCTTCTGATGCACCTGCAATTTTTGGTGTCTAGACGTTTCTTAACTCCGTCTAGAATGGTCTTATTGATTGTTTCAGCTTGGCCATTACACTGCTGATATCTGGGAGTCGATTTATTCAATCGTATCTTGCATTTCTTGCATAATGCCTTGAACCGGGTAGAGATGAATTGAGATCCATTATCTGTTACGATTTCGTAAGGGACCCCGTGTCTACAGATGATATTTTTCCATACGAAGCTTTTGACTTGGACATCTTTTATACTCGCGTATGACTCCACCTCTACCCTTTTTGAGAAGAAGTCGGTGAGGACTAAAAGGAAACGTTTCTGCATTGAGTTATGGTGCGGTCGACGATATCCATGGCCCAACGCATAAAAGGATACGGGGATGTGATGGACGAAAGTACGTCTGTGGGTTGACGGATGGTCGGGGCATGCTTTTGGATTTTTTTTGCATTTTCGTGCGAATTTCTTGCAATATCCGATCATTGTTGGCCACTAGTATCCGTGGCGTTTAATTTTGACTACGAGTGACCGTCCACCGGAATGGTTTCCGCAAGACCCGGAGTGAACTTCTTCCATGAATTTATTCGCCTTTTCTCCCTCCAAACAAGTCATGAGCAAACCAGAAAATCTCCATTTGTAAATTTCTCTGTTGAGTGTTATGTACCGTGCAGCCTGGGTTCAGATTTTGCGGGCAGCCCACTTTTCAGAAGGTAGTTTTCCACCGACGATGTAGGCTCGAATCGTTTCCAGCCATGGTGTGTCACAGACATAGTCGGGCTGCTCCGATTATTCCTCTGGCTGTGGTGCGATTTCCTCTGAGTCATCGTCTTGGTCGCTAATGAGGTCAACAATGACTGGTAGTCCAATAATCGAATGCTTGATGAATTTGACTGGATTTACTCTTTTGAGACCCGGGTCCGAGCTTGATGCCAGGGCAGCGAGGGCATCTGCCTGGACGTTTTTGGAGCAGCGAATTCGTGTAAGGGTGCAGTCATCGAATCCTTGAGCTAGATTTTGGACTAGTTTGAGATACACATCCATCCTTTCGTTTCTTGTTTCATATTCTCTGTTGTAGTCACTTGCGACTAGCTGAGAGTCAAAATAAGTGTGGATGTTGCGTATTTTTAATCCGTGAGGGAACCACAATCCTGCAATGAGTGCGTCGTATTCGGTCTCAGTGTTGGACGCACGAAACTCCAATCTAAAAGATTTTTCCAGGATTTCCCCAGTTGGTGATGTGAGGCGACCCCGATGCCCGATCCCTTTTTTGATGAGGATCCGCTGACAAGAAGGAGCCAAGTCGAATTTGGTTCCTTGTTAGTTATGGAGCCAGTTGGTAGCTCTATTAGGAAATCTGCGAGCACTTGGGATTTGCACTGGTTTTTGGTGATATTTGATATTGTACTCACTTAACTCGATTTCCCATTTGGCAAATCTGCCCGACTAGCTTGGCTGTGCAAGATGGTTCGTAGGGGAAAAGTCGTGAGGATGGCGATTGTGTGGGACTGAAAATACGGTCTGAGTTTCCGTGCCAAAGTTACAACTGTATATGCCAATTTTTCCATCCAAGGATACTGTGACTCAGCATCTAGCAGTGTTTTTCTTATGAAGAAAATAGGTTTCTGTTTGCCACCCTCCTCCCTGTTGAGCACGCCGCTTACGGCTGCTGCTGATACTGTGATGTATATGAACAATGGTTCTCCTTCCACGGGTTTAGCGAGAACTGGAGGGGTGGCCAAATAATGCTTTAGCTGTTGGAAAGCGTTTTTGCATTCTTTTGGCCATTCAATTTTTTTTTCCCCCACAGGAAGTCGTACAAAGGTAAGAATTTGTCCGTTGATCGCAAGATGAATCGGTTAAGTTCTGCGACTCTCCCAGTTAACCTATGTGCTTCCCGCTTATTCTTGGGTGAAGTCATCCCGATCAGTTCATCGATCTGTTTTGGATTAGCTTTCATCCTGTGGTACGTTACTAGGTACCAGTCGATTGATGTGCGACAAGGGGAAACTTATTTTGGACAGGCTTTGTTTAGGTTGATGAATCTACAAAGACTCGACGCTTCCCATTTTTCTTCTTGACGACGATAGGGTTAGCGAACCAGTCTGGATATCTCACTTTTGTAATCGATCCGACTTCAAGAAGCTTTTTGACTTCATCGTTGACCACGGTAGCGCGTTCGGGGTCTCTAATTTCGTCTTTTCTGTTTTACCGGCTAAAAGGTTGTATCGATCTTCAGTTCGTGACAGGTTATGTTGATGTTATTCCCTGGCATATCTTCGGCAGCCGAAGCGAATGTATGAAGATTGTTTTCCGATAAGTTATGAGCTTAGTCTTTAAAGGTTCGCGGAGATTGGCTCCGATCTCGATACATCATTCGGGGAAAGTTTCCTCAAGACAAACCACTACCACAGGTTTGCAAGCTGGCTTGCGATTTTCTTCTAGGATCTCGTCTTTCCGCAATTGCTAGATAGTTCTGCCGAATCTCATTTTTGGTCGTTCTCAACCGAATCTGGTTTTTTCCTAGGGGCGGTTTCGGAATCTAATTTCTTTAGTTTTAGTTCTGCAGCGAAGCAGACTCGTTACATCCTTGGGTTTCCCCAGATTGTTTTGATCCTGTGAGGATTTAGAAATTTGTGACAAAGATGGTACATTGATGGAATTTCTTGCATAGAGTTCAACCATGGTATGCCCATGATTACGTTGTACGATGCAGGTCGATTGACAACTAGAAACTCCACGATTTTTGTCACGGTTCCAGTTTTGACTGTGAGGTTAATAGACCAGAGAGCCATAGTGGCTTCTCCGGAGAGTCCTACTAGCGGACTAGGGTTTTCCATGATTTCGGACGGTTCACTACAAAAATGTCTACATTGATAGCACATTGTTATAGCATGTTTTACCAAACTGCTATCGTAGATGATTTAGAAATCTCTGTATTATATGATAGTGTTAAACAAACGCTATGATAAAGTCTAACCTAAAATAACATTTAATTAATGCTATTTTGAAAATTAAGTAAGTGCGAAAAAATAAAATTACTGATTCTGCCAATACTTAGCGGGAAATTAGACTTAGATGTAAAGATATTTTTAAAAGATTTCATTAATGCTATCGAAGACAAATAAGAGAATTTTTCTAATACTAAGAAAAAGCTATTCAAACCCCTAAACTATAACATGGTTTTAAACCCTAAACTCTAACATAATTTTAAACTCTAAACTCTAAACACAACCCTTATCTAATCTTTTCTTATTATAACTTCAAATCTTAAAATTAAACTCAAATATAATCTTCTTAACCTTAAACTATAATTTCCGGAACACAAATCTTTAATCTTTAATCTTTACTCAAACTCTATATCCTAAATCCTAACTTCAAACATAAACTATACATTAAATACTCTAAATAAAACATCAAATCTAAATTATTAAAAATTTAACTACAAATCTCATACCTAGTATTCAACTCTATTATTTTCTAATTTTAATCCAAAATACTAAACGTTAAGTCGTTTACCCTAAAACTCACATCGCAACATCCAAACCTTAAATTACAAAACTAAACTTTACTCTTAGTCATAGTTTTTTTATAAACCATAAAATCTGAATTAACAAATTTCAACTTTTGAATCAAACATCCAAATTTATAAATGAATTATAAATCAGATTTATGTCTAAACATAAAAATTTATAAATGATGACCAAACTTTATATCATACTACTAAATTTAATTAATTATAAACTCCAAAACATAAATTTTATATTCTAAAACCAATATATAATAAACAAAAAATTCAAATGCTAAACTTTTATTTACAAATTTATATATAATTATTTAAATTTAGATATTATTAAATAATTATAGATAAAGTAAAATATAGTTTATCAGTTTTTTTGGCCTTTGATTGATTAGATCCAAAGGCTCAAAACCACTCTTTTGCAATCTTCAACCTTTCTTCTTATTGGTCCAGTTTTCAAATCTCAGATTTTGGGTTTCACTATCCTCATCTCACACATCTCTCTCTCTCTCTCTCTCTCTCTCTCTCTCCCGCGGCCTCTCTCTCTCTCTGGCTCTTTCTCTCTCTATCTCCCTGTTTCTTTATCTCTCTTCTCTGTCTCTGTTGAATCTAAATTTTTTTTTTTAATAGGTCGTGAGCAGAGATGCTGGTCTGAGGTCGTGAGCAGCTGCGAGAAGAATCAGCCGAAGTGAACCCATGACGAATCAGAGACTCCGTCGGTGGGAATCAGAAGAATAAGAAGACACCATGGCCGCATCACCCAATGTTCCTGTTTCAGTTGTGAAGGAAGAAGAAGAAGCAATGGAATCGTTGACGGTGGCAGCTGAAGATTTGTGAAGGTGGAGATGGCGGCGGAAGCATCTATTAGGTTTAGTTAACCAACTGGTTTTGTTAGGTTTACATTAATTAATTGGTTTTACTGAAATTAAAGTAATGTATTTTTGTGTTATTGGTTTAGTTTTGTAAACCAAACAATTTAGATTTAGTTTTCAATAATTTTAATTTTAATTATAATTATTTTTAGTTTATCGAAGAACTTAAAATAGTACGAGAGTGGGTGCGTTTTTAAAGATGATATTAGCCGAGCTTCCAGTGTCGACGAATACTCTTGCGACATTGATGTTTTGAATAGTCAACTCGATGATGAGGAGGTCATCGCGAGGTTTGGTCTGGTCAACCATTGCTCTCCCTTTAGAAGAGATGACGTCTGTATTGATTGAATGGGTGCATGCCCCTTCTGATTGTTGGGTGGCTTTAAGAGTTAGATTGATCCATACCCCTCCTCCTTCTAGCGCCAAAATGTGGGAACCGAAATTCACACCGTCGATTTCTGTCATATTAGGAAACTATGAAAACCATAATTTCTCAGAGGTCTCGGATATCTGCTAAACCACATGCCAAAAAATCAGAATACAAGAATAATAAGATGATAAAAATATGAAATCGAAAAGAGAGCAAAAAGCGTCTTATTCCAAATTTGCGTAAAAGTGTTTACAAAGAGGTAGGAGCATTGGCTACGAGAGATGTTGCCGAGTATAATAAGCTAAGACTGCAGAACCAAGTTGACTTGCAGCTCGAAATACAAAAACAGAACGTTGCCTAAATGCTCTAAGTGCTAAATTTGCTCTGAAAATGTTCTCCCTTGTGCCTGTCGCCTCGAACTCCTTATATACTCCTCCAAGGCCGGTTTGCGCTTTCCGCGTCTCCCCTTAAGCCGTCATAGCTCGAAAATGGAGATATTCAATTTTTTCCTATCTTCGTGATTATCTTCGAAAACTTGACATTTATCTGCGAAAATTTAACATTTAACTTTTCTTGTGGACCAAGCATAAACCGTCATAATGTTTACGGACTTTTTCTTCAGTAATCACAAGTGGGCTTCTAGTTGAGTTTTAGATCTTTTTGGGCCATATTTCGACTCGAAACCTTTATTGCTGTTTTTTCCGATAAAAACAAACTTTCCACAGTTTTTATCGTAGAGTCTGAATGGTAACTTCGATCGATAAAGAGTGAGAGATGGTTCAGAAGTGGCCTTCAGGAGATAATATTAAGGAAAGGACTAGAATGCACGTATTCATTTGATCGATGCTCAGGACAATCTGCTCACTACATAGCGAGGTGGCTCGGGATTGAACCGGTCACTACTAGCGAACCGACCCAAACTGAACCGGTCGCTACATAGCGACATGGAGTGTCAAGGGACCGGTCGCTACATAGCGACCCGGTCCTTGCATGGACCGATCGCTACGTAGCAACCAAGCTTGATTCAAACCGGTCGCTAAATAGCGACATGTTCGTGTGTGGACCAGTCGCTAAGTTGTGACCAGGTTTGGGTTGGACCGGTCGCTACATAGTGACCGGGTTTGGATTGGACCGGTCGCTATATAGCGACCCGGATCATCAAAGGACTGGTCACTACATAGCGACCCGGTCTTTGTTCGGACCGGCCGCTATGTAGGGACAAGGTTTGGTTTGGACCGCTCGCTACATGGCGACCTGGTCCGTGCATGGACCGGTCGCTATGTAACGGCCTGGTTTGGCTCGAGATCGGTCGCTATGTAACGACCTGGTACGAGGTTGGTTTGGTTGCTACGTATTGACCGGTTTGGATACTTATCTGTTGTTCTCGGATAGTCGATTTTAGCTTTGGTGACTCGATTGAGGCTTTTTATGAATTTTATTAGAAAAAATTTTCATAAAGGGTTTTTTACGAGATTTAATTTTCGGAGACATGTTCTTATTTATATTGTAAGGATATTTGGTTGTTAACTTCATCGTGACCGATTTTGACCTCAAAAATATTTTCTAGCAATTAAGTTTAGGTTGCACACGAAATCCCTATTGAGCTTCTGTTATAAATACAACCAGTTACATCCACTTAAACTCACAACAATTTCCACTGAGAAAAAAAAATATATGAATTCTCTTTACCGTTTACTTTTTTTTGGGTGATGTTACTTCAAAACCCGGTTGGAAGGTTCTTGTAAAAATCTTACATACATGGAAACAATAAAACTCTGTCTCTGCAGAAACACTTGAAATCATCTAAGAAGATGAATGTGTATTTTTTGATGCTAAGGTTCGATCGATGCTAGGTTCTTAGCTATTGAGGCACAAATGAAGATTTGTGAAGATGAGCACGATCGCTACACGTCCCCATTTATGCGGTACTTAAACACTTTAGACTACCGGATGACTGCCTTGCAACAGGAAGTTGCCACCATCCAGAATCAACTCGATTTTCACTTACCATCATCGACATCGATCAATATGCAGAGAGGAAAATCTATCGACGCGAAGAAACTACCAGTGCAGAAATTCTATACCAGAGCAGAGGTTGATCAATTCATTGATAGAGTCTATAAAGCTCTGAACAACACTGAGGACAGGCTTGACAAGATATGTGATGACATATTCTTCCCCTTCAACAACAGCATCAGTGGATTACATTCAGGAACACAATGGCTGCATAAGGAAGTCAAGACAATTCCGGAACGACTCGCATGTCATCCTGAAACTGCAGCATCGATCGATAGACGCATAGGCAAATCGATCGACAGAATTACACAAGAAACGATCGACGCAACAACAGTCGCAATTATCGATACCGAGTCCGCACCAGATCAAGAGAAGCTGTTACAGGAGAAGGCAGTCATGTCTGATTCAGTGCAACATGAATTAATGGAATTGGCAGTATATGCCTATGATAAGATTGAATGGCACAGCATTAGCATTGAGAGTCTTGATGAGAGACTTCAAAACATCTCAAACACAGTTGCTAAGATGGATGAAAGATGGGCCAGAAGTGATGAAGCCACAAGAAGTTGCATGGCTACCGTGTTCAGAACCAGCAGAGATGATGTGGATACTTGTTTTCCAACAAGTAGCTGATTTACCACACACTTGCTCAACATACCACCCACTATTAGGTAATTTTTATTTTGGTTTTCTCTTACTTTACTAATTCTTTTTTGTTTTTTCATTTTTGCAGGTTTTCAAATAAAAAAAAAATAATCCAAGGAGATTAAATTACCATCTTATCGACCGATGCGGTCTTGTCAACATCGATTGAGACATCATCACCTGCGATGATCGATGTATCCTTGTACACATCAATCGATATTCAGTCTGGTTAGGTATATCATTCCTCCTTGTTACTTTAAGTACTTTTGATTTATTTATTGCACCATTTTGATCTTGGGGGGGGGGGTGGTTTTCTGATATTTATTTCCTATGAGTCTTAAGAAAGTTGTTTTCAAAACCATTTTTATGGAGCTCAAGAAAGGGATGATGTTCTTATTTGATTTATACTTGTCATCTAATCACTTTTAGCACCATTCTAGATTTAATGATTACAGATTGTACTAAAGATGCTAAATTGGATCAACCTGTCAACTATTCACACTTGCTTAGATTGGTTGAAGGAAACAAAGCTGACATCTCACAACTGCTTGTCTTGGGGCTTGGTATAAACGAGATCGGATTCTTCAAACAAGTCTGGAAGTTAAAGCCTTGTGTAGATTTATCACATTTTATCTCTATACTTTCGACCCTAGATAGTTACGTGGATTTATGAACTTTATAAAAAACCCCCGAAAATAGTATTAAATTAATAGGTTTTAGTTACGAGGAATCAGAACAAGACTTGGTGGCTACAACCATTAAGGCTTGATTCATAATGATTCCAACAAAAAAGATTCAAATGGGACTTGGTGGCTACAACCATTAAGGCTCACTTCATATGTATTCTTTAATATAGGTCAAAAAGAAGTGATTAGGACTTAGTGGCAACCACCATTTAGGCTTGGTTCATGGAAGCATGTCCAATCTTGGTCAATAATCATGCCTTAGAAGCATATTTTGACTCAAGAGAGAAATTAGAAGAGAGAAAAGATAGGAACTAACTTTTACTTGCAGATCCAGATACTTGTTTGAAAATCCTTGCATCATGTAATCGATACTCCCAAGGTAAAGCCTGCACTTTAATTTTATGTTAAGAAATGAGGTTAGTTGAGGGGAATGTCAGATAGTATTTTCTAAGTTGCTGGTTAGATGAATTTGGTTGCTAAGCTAGGATATGGCATAATGAACTTTTGTGATTAGAATTTCTTAGATGTGGATTGCAATATTATAGAGGTGATGATTTCAAGGTTTTAAATATGTGAGTCCCTGCCCTTTTCAAACCTCTTTTAGAGAGATTGCCACTTTGTTTTGCTTGAGGACAAGCAAAAGGGTAAGTCTGGGGAAGTTGATATACCATGATTATGACCCACTTTTAGTCATGGTATATTGGTGTTTTTATGACTATTTATTATATTATAGAAGCTTTTATGCATATTTATAGGTTCATGAGTATTTTGGAAGAAAATTATGTTTTTTGAGGATTTTAGAGAGAATTGGAGAAATCACCCGATTTGGATATCGACAACACAGCAAGGTCGACACAGAGTGATCAACATGGATCAGTATGATTTATGCCGTATCGATTGGTGCCGAAGGCGCGGAAGATCAATTCACAAAACAGCCGACTTGAAACACAAGACTTCACCAAATTACAATTTTTCCCCGACGAGTTTTAACCTAAGTATGTATACTTTGCCAAGGTGTTTTAAGAAAAGGAGAGCTTTCTTGTATTTCTTTTACACAGCAACAAGTTCTTAGGATTTTTAGTTTGGGAGAGAAGGTCCAGAGATATTTGTGATTGGAACTCCATTGTTTTCAATCTATCTATATTTATCAAATTTAATTACCTTGCTTGTGTTACTCCATTCTAGGATTTTACTAGAAACACGGCGAGAGCTTGATCTAGGGATCCATAGTGAGTGTAAATTAACTCGCGCTTAAAGTTTAACTAGCCGCATCGATTGATATTCCCATGGGAAATCGATCGACATCGAGTAAAGAGTATCGATCGATATTCTTATAGAGTATCGATTAACATTGTTAGTGATTGGATATTATTGTTTGGGTTAATAAAGATCTAGTTAAAAGACTTATTCAGTAAGCGAGAGCTTAATGAACTTGTTATATATAGGTTAAGCTCTTTAGTACCATGCAAACAACTAATTAGTACCTATAAGATTATAATCTCCAACACCTGAATAAAAACTCTAAGTATAACAACTTTCCAATTTAGTTCAACCTTCATTCTATTCAGTGGAGTAATTTTCTTGCTCAACTAGGATATTTACTATTTTATGTCTTCATTACAGCAATTTTACTTTCAAAACCAACCTAGCATTATTACTCAATTAGAATTAATTGGTTCTCTAACTCCATGTGGATTCGATCCCTAAGTATTACAGCTGATCTCTTATTTGAGAGAGTAAAGTCACTCCTTAGGGTAATTTGAGTGGTATCACTATTCCAGATCCTTTGTGTACAATTTAATAAACAACCCCAGAAATCCTAACAGAGTTAGTTTGACGTTAAGCTCATGAAATCCCTAAATCCAACATGATAATTACTCAGATATGATAAAAGAAACAAAAAATTTAGTCTGAATATAGAATAGAAATCTAAAATAAAAGCAAAGAAGTTCAAATCAATATCTGAAGGAGATTGATCTTCTCTCCAACCCTAAACAAGAATAATGATGTAAAGAAAAGCGTAGCCGTCAACAATGGCTTAGAAAACACATAAATAAGGTTTAAAGTTGTCCAGGGGTATTCTGGTAATTTGTGGTGGCTTATGGATTTAATTCGGTCACAAAATACACTCGGTCCACGTTCTGGAATCACCATCGATCGACACAAGGCTGTGCCATCGATCGATGCTCCTTCGTCTCCTCGGCAACTTCATATCGTGAGGCAGGCATGCCACTCGTCTGTAAAACTGGGATAACTTCTGCTACAGAATGCTGATTGACCTCAAACCGGTGGCCTTCGAAATCTAAATCGAAGATCTATCTTGTGTAAAATAATCAGCTCAATCAAACCATAGGAATGTCTCCATCCATAGCTAAACATCTGACCCATCTGTGCAATTCTACACCTCAAAAGCTCCAGAATCACCAAATTTTTCCAGAACATACTTGATCCTGAAAACACTCTAAAACATACTCCAAACCAATATAATAATATATAAATAGGATATATACCATGGTTGAAAACATGTAAAATCCATGGTATATAAACTCCCCTAGACTTAAATAAAATGTCCCTAATGTTATCCCCTACTGGTTTGGTTAGGAAAAACTAAATCATAAGTAAAAGTATTAGAGAAATTCGAATATACCAAACTCCGTAAGGAGTGTCTTCGATGGTAGGTGTCTGATGTTGACCGACTCTTTTTTTTTTAAAATAATAAGAATAGAACTCAGAATACAACTTATTATCACTAAACCTTCCCCAGACTTAAAAAACACTATCCCTAGTGATATACAGTCTGAGATTAGTGGGAAAATAAATCATAAGGACAAAATTTAACAAGGAAAAACGATATACCTGCTTTCTTATTATCATCATCCATCGACACAATTAATTGGCGATCGATCGATGCTCGTGATGGTTCGTGATTGACATTGATCAGGTGTCGCTTGATGTGAGTGTAGACTATCTTCCTTATTTTTTTTTTACCTCAATAATAAAACGAAAAATAGTGGTAAATGAAAATAAAACCAAATTGAAAACAACCCTTATTGAAAACAGCGTTTATTTTCAGTCATTAGCTTGACTTCTGGAGATCTGATTTAGTCTGGTTTATAATGAGAAACTGCTCCAAAACAAGTATCAGTGTCTCTCTTCCTTATCTTGTTGATACAACTAGTAAAACCTCTTTCAAAACTTTCCCCTTTGTCTCTCAGCGCTGAATCACATAATACTCTGACCTGGGTTAACTGTTGTAGACCTCCTTTGCAGCGCACTTTACACTTAAAACTTCTCTCCAGACATCGCGAAGGATCCAAGAATAGGAAATCTGCATCTACATTCTTTTTCTTTTTTCTTCTTCTTGCACCGTTCTCCATACTTAGTCATTCCATTCTCGGCTTGTTCTGAAATTTGGAGGACATCGATCGATTCCGATGGCTGGATATCGATCAATTATGGAGGCCTAGGGTCGTTCGATGCCAACAAGTGAGTATTGATCGACGCTGATGCTAATTTTGCGGTCTCGTGACTAGAATCAGCTGTAGATGCTGGATCATAACACATCTCTATGTACGATCAACATTAGCCAGGAACATCTTACTCTTCTTGAGATCACAAATTGCCCCCACTGTAGCCATGAAGGCTCTTCCAAAAAGAAGTGGAGATGTCTTGCCTGTTTTGATATCCACAGCATGAAATTCCACAAGGATAATGCATTCCCTATCTCCACCTTAACTTTCTTGATCATGTCTGCTGATTTTTCTTTGGACTTATCCAAGAAAGTGAAAATATCTTGAGAAGGTCCCATCTTTAGTCTTAATTGCTCAGAGGTGTCTATGGCCATAATGCTGACTCCATATCCAGTATCGCAGAGGGTGTTTGGCAGATTGTGGCTGTGTATACAACATGGAATCGTGAACTTTCCAGAATCTTGTTCCTTTTTCAGTGTTCTCTTGGGTTTACGGTTGATCTTGTTGAATAGCAACTCAATGTCCTTATATGTCTCTCTGCTCTCTCTGAAGAAATTACTAAGTCCGTACTTATAATATGCATCCTCAAAAGACATATCCTTAGGAACTCTCTTCACCCATTTATAAAGTCCATCAAGTTCCACTTTGTTAGCTTCTCTCCTGAGGTGTTTGGGAACATAGAGTTTCCTAGATTTCGCTCTCTCCCCGATATAAATTCTTTCTTTCGGTACATGTTGTTCCATGACATGTGGATGTTTGTTGATATCTTGTGTATTTACATGTTTTTAAGCCTCATTTTAGCTTTCATCTTTAGACTCTAGATGCATTTATAGAACATTTAGGTTGCATTGCATCACTTTTGCATGATTCAGGTGTTGGAGATTCTCTTTGGTGTTTCTGAAGACATGGGAGTTGATTTAGAGCAAAGATGGATGATTTGCACTCATTTCATGTCACAAGCTCAAGTACCATAGCGACATTGTCATAGCGACTTATCCAAGTCGCTATGAGACCCATCGAAGCCTGGTAGCGACATGCGTAGCGACATGTCTATGTCTCTACAGATTCTCAAGACTGAAACCCATTTTTCTGAAGTACCATAGCGACATTGCCATAGCGACTTATCCAAGTCACTATGAGACCCATCGAAGCCTGGTAGCGACATGCGTAGCGACATGGTGTTGTCGCTACGGGTTTCCAAGAACGAAGCTTATTTCGACCAACTGTCATAGCGACTTGTGCGTAGCGACTTCATGATGTCGCTACAAAGCCATCCTCTGAGATCAAGCCGTAGCGACCAATGCATAGCGGGATGAAGATGTCGCTATTAAAGTTTATTTAGCCTTTTTATTTAGTTTGCCCTACTTGTTTTGAGATTAATATGAATACCCTTAAACATCATTTTGGGAATCTTAGCTTGTATTTTCTCTCAAAACCTAAGAACTTATTGGTGAAAGATCATAACTTTATTTTCTTTTCATCTTATTCTCTTGAGTTTGTTGAGTAATCTTGATCTCTAATCATGTTTAACCAACAATCAATCATTGATGTTGGGTTAATCATGAGTGTTAGTGAGTAGATCCATTTTAGATTCATGGGATAGGTTGGTAAGGGTGATGAAGTGTAGATCTAAAGTGTTAGGTGTTAGATCCTTGTGTTTCCTTGTTAGATGAGTGATTTTAATGCTTGATTAATGTTGGCCTCTTTAGTCATGATCATTAGACATTTTCTGCCCACAAGGTGTTTGNACCTACTCTTAATGATTGATTTCATTAATTAAGCCAATGACCATTTGTGTTTGATTAATGAAAGCAAATGAGCATTTGTCTAGACCTAGAACTTGCTTAGCTTAGTTGTTTAGACTTAAGGAAACACTTTGATTGAAAGCTTGCTATTTTTAGATTGAATCTTGATCACCTAAACCATATACCTATTCCCATGAGTCTAGCCTTCACTAATTGAGAAAAAGTTTGTTACTTGTTAGTTTCTTTAAATTGTTCTTGAATCATTTGATACTCTCAAAATTGATAGCACTTAGATTAAGCTTTGTCTTGTAATCCCATTGGTTTATGATTACTTAGAATTGGTTCGATATCTTTTATACTATTACATTTGACTAGGAATCTAAAAACTCTTATCATCAAATTGGCGCCGTTGCCAAATTCTAAGTTGATTGTAACATTGGGATTTAGTCACTTGCTTGAGACTAAGTCATTTTTCTTTTACTTTGTTACTGATTCTCCTTCTTCCTTTTCCTTTGAATCTGAGGTGTATGAACTTAAGGAGCCAAGGCTCATCAAGTCTAGTGCCAAGAGTTGAGGACATCAGAGCTTTTGAAAGGGAGATAGCAAGGAGGAGAAGAGAAGAAGAGCAACAGGCTCATTTACACAGATTGGGGTTAGTGATGGAACAACATCACCAGCAGCCTCAAGATGAAGCGGGTGTAGGTCTAGGAGCTGACAACCTAAGGCCTCAACACCCACAGAGCCAAGCAAGGACCATTGGTACTCATGATCAGCCTAACATCAATGGTCAAAGAGCTGGTATTAGGGCTCCAGCTGTGGCAAATAACAACTTTGAGATCAAGTCCAGCCTCATCAACATGATCCAACAAAACAAGTATCATGGTCTTGCCTTGGAAGATCCTCCTGATCATTTGCATAACTTTGACCAGCTGTGTAGCACAACCAAGATCAATGGAGTCTCTCAAGATGCCTTCAAGCTGAGGTTGTTTCCTTTCTCTTTAGGAGACAAAGCCCATATTTGGGAGAGAAGTCTTTCAAGAGATTCTATTGAAACTTGGGATGCTTGCAAGAAGGCTTTCCTTACCAAGTTCTTCTCTAGCTCAAGGACTGCCAAGCTAAGGAATGAGATCTCTGGCTTTACTCAAAGGAATCTTGAAAACTTTGGAGAAGCATGGGAAAGGTTCAATAGCTACATCTCTCAGTGCCCTCATCATAGCTTCAACATGGAGAGTTTGCTTAGCACATTCTACAGAGAAGTTTTGCCTAAGTATAGGTCCCAACTTGACACTGCTAGCAATGGATCATTCTTGGGCAGAACTGAAAATGAAGCTTTGGAGCTTGTAGAGAACATGGCTAAGAGAGATTCAGTCTACAATGATGATTATGATAGAAGCAACAGAGGCAGTGGAGGTTATGATCAAAACACTAAGAAGGAGTTGAAAGCCTTACAAGACATGATTGATCAGCTCATTTCAGCTGGCGCTAAACAAGAGAAAGTTAACTTTGTTGGTGAGCAGAACCAAGGAGGGAATGCTGTGGTTAATGAGGTTGATGGTATAGAAGGACAAGAGGAGCTGTGCTTCATTAACAACAATGGAACATGGTACAAGAAAGAGCCTAACTTTCAGTACAACAACTACAAGCAAAGGTCCTACTCCAACAACCAACAAGGTGGTTACCAAGGACAACAAAACCAAGGCTACCCCTCCAAAGGAAATCAGTCTACACAAAACCAAGCTGGTTCATCCACCTCTTCTCCACAAGAGAGTAGTACTGATGCTATGTTGAAGCAAATCTTGGAGTCTCAAACTA
>CAKOAT010487377.1:205812-237429 GCA_932364175.1 Eruca vesicaria subsp. sativa
GCCTGGTTGGGATATCAATGAGGACCTCCATCACCTTTGCTATCCCTTACCACCATCAGCTTGGGAGCCATGGCCCGCTTGGTGTTGTTCCTAATAGGCGGGCGCAAGCTGCAAGGCGACTTGATGCTGGCGCATCCTCCTCAGCTGCTGCTACTTCCTCTGCTGCTGCACCTGATCCAGCCGCCGCATCTTCTTCACGAGCTGCTCAGGACGATTCTGTACTCTATGGTCCTCCTCGCTATTACTTCAAGCCTTACACCAAACCCCTCCCTCCTGGCCCTTTGAGAGATGCTCATGAGTATATTGGAAAGCTGGAAGGGTGGAACAGGATTCAGGATAGGACCATTTACAAACTGAAGACCAAATACAAGGCTCTTAAGAAGACTATGAAGGCCAATGCTCAGACTTCAGTCAGGTTATTCAGGAAAGTAGGCGAGGTTTTAACCAATGCGGGCATAGGAGGTTGTAGAGCAAGTGATTTCGACGTAGCTGAACCTCCTGCCCCGAGGCGTCCTCACCGGCTCTCTACACACCGCCAACGCCGCAAGAGGCGTAACCCATCTCCTGTTCGTGGTGATTCTGGGAATGAATCCCCTTCCATGGATACCTCTTCAGACGAAGAAGGAGGTGGTGAAGTGAGTAGTCAGCACGCTGAGGGAGGAACTGCCTTTATGTTGATGGGGTCACATGAGGAGGGCGATAGGACTGATGAGTTTCACGAGGGAGATCAGGAGGATGTAGGAGAGGAAGCCGCAGAGGATGACGATGAGGCCACTGCCTCAGATTCATGATGACGTATCACAGCACCTTTATCCTTGTACATATTTATTTTCCTTCTGATTATTTTCGAGACCTCTTCCTTTCTTGGTCACACATGAGACTGTGTGATTCAAGTTTGGGGGAGGGATCAAGTTTCTAATGCCTTTTCATGTTTTGTTTCATTTAGAATCTTGCATTGTAGATATCTATTTGCATAGAAAATCCAAAAAAATTAAAAAAATTTCAAAAACAACAAAAAGAATCATGTAGCTGCATTTTCTTTTCTTTTGTTGCATTGTAGATATCTATTTGCATAGAAAATTCAAAAAAAAAAATTAAAAAATTTCAAAAACAACAAAAAGAATCATGTAGTTGCATCATTTGCATTTTTTTTAGTTGAGTCTAGAGCATATAGGTTGCATTCATGTGCACTGGGAACAATGATTTTAATGTACCTTGTAAAGAACACATTTCTAAGGCTCAAAGTAACACCCTGGTTAAACATATCAAGTAGCTTAAACATCTCTTGAAAACCTTGCACGCTTCGAGCCTTGAAAACTCTTCTTGAAAACTTGTTTCCTTGCTTGAGATTAACATTGTTCTTGTAGCCAACTCCAGACTGAACTTGAAGTGAATGAACTTAAATTCTCTTGCAAATGGGCACTTGCATACTTAGTCATGGATTATACACATTTGGGTTATCTTATTCCATTTTACCACTCTTTGTTAACCCAAATGGCACCTCCATACCCTTAACCCTTACCATTCCTTGAAGCCAACATTTATTTGCTTGAGTGAGGTCTTTTTGTGAAAGCTAGTCATGTGCAAAATCTTGAGAGTATTAGGAGCGACATGGTTTGTTCTTATCTTATGCTAGCAGTAGGACCTCATTTTGGCTAGCGCTTAGGATGGTATTTGGGTTTATAAGTTGGATTATGATCTTGAGAGTGAGAGGTGAAAAGAAAAGAATGAAAAGAGTGAGAAAAGAAAAGAAAACGACTAGGGATTAAAAAAAAGAGAAAAATGAAGTTTGAAAGCTCTAAAATCCTTTTGAAAAATCTCTTTAGAATCATAAAAAAAAGTCTAAAAAAATATTTGGGATAGACAATGAAAAGAAGAAGTAAGTTAGAAATTAAGAGCTAAGTGTGAAAGTGTTAGAAAGAATCCCTAGTTGGTTAAAAACAAAAGGGTAAGTGTGTTCATTGGGTGTGTGTTGAAGATGTGTAATCTTTTGGGTTTTTGGGGCTTTGAAAGAAGAAGATATGAGCTTAGAATTATTTAGAAATGGGGTAGAATGATGAGAACAAGTCATTGTATGCATAAATTGCTCCTTTTCTTAGATAAATTTTGCATAATGATCTAGCTACTATTGTTGAGTGTAAGCCACCATAAAAAGAATGCATTTGAACCTCTCTTGTTTCACATTGAACCTTTTTGCTCACCAAGCCAAATGATTGAGATCAATTGCCCATTTGTGAGACTCCACCTTGTGTGTGTGTGTGTGAATGAATGTGAGAGTTGGTTGAAGTAACTTGTTGATTGAAGAGTATTGCATCTTGTTTAAAGGCATAAGAGTGCTAAGATAGGCCTAGAGAAGCTAGAGTACAATAAGAGAGTTTGTTCATGCTATTTGCTATGTTTCCTTAGGATGTTAAGTTGAGTACTAAGAGGTGTTTCTTTTGGTTATGAGTTCCCCCCTTCAAACCTCTCTTCTTACAAGTTCTTGAAATGTTCACTTGAGGACAAGTAAAGAACAAGTTTGGGGGAGTTGATATCTTGTGTATTTACGTGTTTTTAATCCTCATTTTAGCTTTCATCTTTAGACTCTAGATGCATTTATAGAACATTTAGGTTGCATTGCATCACTTTTGCATGATTCAGGTGTTGGAGATTCTCTTTGGTGTTTCTGAAGACATGGGAGTTGATTTAGAGCCAAGATGGAGGATTTACACTCATTTCATGTCACAAGCTCAAGTACCATAGCGACATTGTCATAGCGACTTGGATAAGTCGCTATGAGACCCATCGAAGCCTGGTAGCGACATGCGTAGCGACATGTCTATGTCGCTACAGATTCTCAAGACTGAAACCCATTTTTCTGAAGTACCATAGCGACATGACCATAACGACTTATCCAAGTCGCTATGAGACCCATCGAAGCCTGGTAGCGACATGCGTAGCGACATGGTGTTGTCGCTACGGGTTTCCAAGAACGAAGCTTATTTCGACCAACTGTCATAGCGACTTGTGCGTAGCGACTTCATGATGTCGCTACGAAGCCATCCTCTGCGATCAAGCCGTAGCGACCAATGCATAGCGGGATGAAGATGTCGCTATTAAAGTTTATTTAGCCTTTTTATTTAGTTTGCCCTACTTGTTTTGGGATTAGTATAAATACCCCTAAACATCATTTTGGGAATCTTATCTTGTATTTTCTCTCAAAACCTAAGAACTTATTGGTGAAAGATCATAACTTTATTTTCTTTTCATCTTATTCTCTTGAGTTTGTTGAGTAATGATCTCTAATCATGTTTAACCAACAATCAATCATTGTTGTTGGGTTAATCATGAGTGTTAGTGAGTAGATCCATTTTAGATTCATGGGATAGGTTGGTAAGGGTTATGAAGTGTAGATCTAAAGTGTTAGGTGTTAGATCCTTGTGTTTCCTTGTTAGATGAGTGATTTTAATGCTTGATTAATGTTGGCCTCTTTGGTCATGATCATTAGACATTTTCTGCCCACAAGGTGTTTGTTTAAATGTCTGAACCAACTCATCTAGCTTTATTACTACCTAGCCAATGACCATTTGTATCTAGGGGTTTTAGATAGTTATTAAACCTACTCTTAATGATTGATTTCATTAATTAAGCCAATGACCATTTGTGTTTGATTAATGAAAGCAAATGAGCATTNCTTTATTACTACCTAGCCAATGACCATTTGTATCTAGGGGTTTTAGATAGTTATTAAACCTACTCTTAATGATTGATTTCATTAATTAAGCCAATGACCATTTGTGTTTGATTAATGAAAGCAAATGAGCATTTGTCTAGACCTAGAACTTGCTTAGCTTAGTTGTTTAGACTTAAGGAAACACTTTGATTGAAAGCTTCCTATTTTTAGATTGAATCTTGATCACCTAAACCAGATACCTATTCCCATGAGTCTAGCCTTCACTAATTGAGAAAAAGTTTGTTACTTGTTAGTTTCTTTAAATTGTTCTTGAATCATTTGATACTCTCAAAATTGATAGCACTTAGATTAAGCTTTGTCTTGTAATCCCATTGGTTTATGATTACTTAGAATTGGTTCGATATCTTTTATACTATAACATTTGACTAGGAATCTAAAAACTCTTATCATCATTTGTCCTTTTGGCGTCGATCGATACCGGGTGTGGATGGTCGATTGATGCTAGGTTTATGGTGTCGATCGATGCTTTCCTGGTCTTCTCGATCGATGTCTTATGTTTTCACGCAGTACAAGGTGGGGGGGGGGGTTGTGGGTGTCGAGCAGTGAATTCTGAGTGGCTCTGAGTTCGAACACTTTCGCATGATCTCAAAAGTGGCATCGTCGATCGATGCCCGCTTGGAAGTGTCGATTGACACCCATATTATCTGCCTAATGACATGGAACATTGGGATGGTATCAACCTTGTGCCTCTTCCATGCCTCTCAATTGGCCTGTGATTCTAGGTTCAAACAATTAGTCACACTTTCGTGATTTTCTAACTATTCCAGATCCTAGTGTTAAAAGCTACCCTGGTGTAGAATTCAATAAACAAGCCTAGCAATCCTAACAGATTAAGTTTGACATTAAGCTCATCAAATCTCTAAACTAACATGATGATTACTCTGATATGATAGAAGAAACATAAAACATAGTCTGAATACTAAATATAAATAAAAGATAAAAGCAAATGAGTTCCAATCAATATCTGAAGAAGGTTGATCTTCTCTCCAACCCTAAACAAGAATAATAATGTAAAGAAAAGCATAGCCATCAACAATGGCTTAGAAAACACATAAATAGAATTTAAAGTCGCCCAGAGGTATTCTGGTAATTATTGGTGGCTTCTGGATTTAATTTGGTCCTGAAATACACTCGGTCCACGTTCTGTCATCACCGTTGGTCCAAGGCTGCGCCATCGATCAATGCTCCTTCGTCTCCTCGGCAACTTCATCTCGCGAGGTAGACATGTCACTCGTTAGTAAAACGAGCATAACTTCTGCTACAGGATACTGACTGACCTCAAACCGGTGGCATTGAAAATCTAACTCAAAGCTCTATCTTGTTCCAAATGATCAGCTTAATATCACTGTGGAAAGGTCTCCATCCATAGCTAAACATCTGACGCATATTTGCAATTCTACACCTCAAAATCTCCAAAGTCTCCAAAGTTTTCCAGAACGTACCTGATCCTCAAAACACTCTAAAATATACTTCAAACCAATATAATAATATATAAATAGGACATATACAATGGTTGAAAACATGTAAAATCCATGGTATATAAACTCCCCCAGACTTACCCTTTTGCTTGTCCTCAAGCAAAGAATAACACAATCTGAAAGAGGTTTGAAATCGCAGGGACTAAGAATATCTTTAACTCACTACTATCACATCTACTATGTTGCAACTACATAAAATAATTTATAATCTTAGAGATACTTTATATACCATATCCTAGCTTAGCAACCAAATCCATTCTCTCAGCAATTTAGCAAATATTAGTTTGACTCACCCCTCTGCTAACCTCACTTCTTACATAAAATAAAGTGCATGTTTTACCTTGGGAGTATCGATCAGGTGATATGTGGGATCTTACTCAAGCAGGTATCTGAGTAAACAGGTAGTCTTATTCTGGTTTATTTTCTCCTTATATCCCTCTTCTCTGAATTTTTTTTTGAACTCAATGGCAATGAACAGAGAAAGGTACTAATGTCTTCCATTTTGTTCATGTTATTGGTTTTCGATTTTTTTTTTTTACTCTGACAAAGTGTAGGCGATTAATGGGGTCATCAGTAATTTACCTACCCCTCTCTTCCATAATGTGTGATCATTCCTTTGAATTAGAATAGTGGGATCATTGGTAATGTACCTACCCCTCTGCATCTCAGAAAATCATCTCAATCTTTTTCTTTTTTCTAGATACCAAATAGAGGAGAGAAGGAAACCAAAAATTTACAGACTTATACCTTTCAGACCTGAAAGAGGAATCCGATCGAATGTATACCAAGCTCCAAAGCAAGGAAATAAGTATGTATTAGGTTGGAGGTCAGATTCAGTTCCTACTTTCTAAGCAAGTGTGATCTAATTACATGATGAGCCACTTTAGTATCTTTAGTACATTCTGCTGTCAACAAGTCTAAGAATGGTGATATAGAGTGGTTAGATAATAACTAAAAATTTAAAACGATCATAACCTCCTTCTTGACTCTATAAAAACTTTGAACAACTTGTATAGATATAATTATAGATACAGAAAGCTCACAATAAATAAAAACATCAGTGAACCTCTCTCAGACTTAAATAACATTTTCCCTAGTGTTATCCCGTCCTGGTTTGGTTAGGGATACACTCTAAATTGAAGGATCACTCTAAGGTTGGTGAATTGGATAAGCCTTGCACCGAATGAGCTAGAAAGCACAAATGATCAAGGGATGTGGATCGAATGGTGACACAAGAGATGCGGAAAGTCTCTTGATACTACCAACTTCTAAGCCTGAAGATATGACACACTCCGACGACTCAAAAGATAAGATATTCGATGAAGAACAAATGATTCAACAAGTTAAAAGGAAAGGTTTTTATTAAAAGGTGGAATGAATTACAAAGGAAATAGTTAGGCCTTTATATAGTACGCAATGTGGTATACAAAACGTTTATTCAAAACCTAGAAACTTGAAAACACATAAATATAAAATACTTAACCAGAATAATAGTTGTCCTTGACTTGACAAAAAGTTGGACGGTTTTTGTTGAATGACTCTTAGGATGGTCGTGTCCTTTCGCATGGTTAAAGATCTCGGAATTGCCGTCAGATTAATATATTATACGACCATGGCTTATATTTGTTTGGTGGGTCTTTCTTGGACAAATCCAAACACTGATATCTTATTGAGCATACGGCCTTCACGTTCTGCATCAAGCCCATTAGCTTCTCTCGGTCTAGAACTTCATGGATTAAACCGATAAGGCCCATAAAATACCCATTCAGCCAAGCTATGATCAGTTGCTTAGCTGGTTCGTACCTTAAACTCCTAGTTAAGACATAGCTACTGATCTGGGTTGCATCATCCCCTTCTCCTTTAAAAGGATTTGTCCTCAAATCCGAACCTTCTAGGATGAATGAACCGACATGGTTTTTCTCAGCCAAGGTGTTTCTACTTTTCTTTTGCACACATGCCCCTATTCCAGGCTCAAATATTAATTGTTGTAGATCCTCTACAGGTCTCAGTAGCTCACTTGGGTCGTACTCCTTGCAAACGAATGGCTGAACCAGTTTATCACTTGATAAAGAATCGAGAATATCACATGAATCATAAGTGGGTGTGAGATATTTTTCATGATCAGCTTCTGGTCCTCTATCAACCACATCTTCAGCCACTTTGTGGACAGCCAGGAGAACACTTACAGCCTCTGGTTCTTCCTCCTCATCAAATATTGGACCGAGATTGTCCTTAGATTCTGCTTGAACATAAACAGTCGATAGCTACGGTTCAATATCTTTGGCCTCCTGATCTTTTTCTAAAGCTGAAGATGAATGTGGGTTTGTGATCCTTTGATGTATCTTAGCCTTGAAACTCTCCAGCCATCTCTCAAAACCCTTATTCCTCTTCTCTTCAGTTCTGGTTGATGGAGTCTCTACAACCGGTTTTGATTGTGGCTTTTGCACTGCCTTCTTTATGCTGCTCGTTCTAAATCCCACTGAAGCAGAGTAAAAGGATATTCGTTACCTTCTTTTCTGAGTGATTTCTTCCATTTGTCTCTCTTAGTTCGTGACTTCTTGGCTTCCTTCTCTTGGTCACGCTCATATTCTGCTATCATCTCAGCTATGCGTTTGTTGTATCTCCATTCTCGCAACTTTTCTTCTCATGTTTTGCACGCTGCCTCCTCTTCATGGTTGATCAGTAGCCTAAACACAGGTGATCTCTTAGAATATGAAGAGTTAAAAATGATTGGTTTCTCTTCATGGTATCTCTTTAGTAGTCCAAAAGACACATTAGATCTCTTAGAAGATGAAGAGTTACGAATGGCTGGTTGGGAAGAATTCCAAACCTCAAAGTGGCTTTGATACCACATGATACGCCAACGAGTGAGTATCGATCGACGCATATGCTAATTTTTTTGTCTCATGACTTGAATCAGCTGTAGATGCTTCACTCTTTTCTTCTTCTACACAGGATCACAGAGGAAAGTTTCATCAACAATAGTCAGGCACATCTTATTCTTCATGAGATCACAAACTGCCCCCACTGTAGCCATGAAGGCTCTTCCAAAAAGAAGTGGAGATTTCTTGCCTGATTTGATATCCACAGCATGAAACTCCACATGGATAATGCATTCCCTATCTCAAACTTAACATTCTTGTTCATGCCTGCTGAGTTTTCTTTGGAGTTATCCACGAAAGTGAAACTATCTTGAGAAGGTTCCATCTTTGGTCCTAATAGCTTAGCGGGGTCTATGGCCATGATGCTGACTGCATATGCAGTATCACAGAGGGTGTTTGGCAGATTGTGGCTATGTAACAGCATGGAATCCTGAACTTTCCAATATCTTGTTCCTTCTTCAGTGTCCTCTTGGATATCTGGCTGACCTTGTTGAATATCAACTCAATGTTCTTATCTGTCTCTCTACTCTCTCTGAAGAAATTACCAAGTCTATACTTATAATATGCATCCTCAAAAGACATATCCTTAGAAATTCTCTTCACTCTTTTGTGAAATCCATTAAGTTCAACTTTGTTAGCTTTTCTCCTGAGGTGTTTGGGAACATAGAGTTTCCAAGATTTCGCTCTCTTCCCAATAAGAATTCTTTCTTTTGCTGTATGTTGTTCCATGATATGTGCATGTTTGACCATTTTGGGTTGATTGATACTAGGTGTGGATGGTCGATTGATGCTAGGTTAATGTTGTCGATTTATGCTTTCCTGGTGCTGTTGATCGATGTCTTCTGTTTTCAGGAAGTACATGGTGGGGGTTGTGGGTGTCGAGCAGCGAATTATGAGAGGCTCTGAATTCAAACACTTTCACATGATCCCAAAAGTGGCGTCGATCGATGCTCGCTGTGGTGGCAACTGAGACCCATACGAGCTGCTTAATGACATGGGACTTTCGACTAGAAAAGTTTCTTCCTCAGCTTCTCATGCTCAATTACTACCCCAAAGTCTTTATATGAGATGGCATCAACCTAGTGTCTCTTTGATATCACTCAAATGTTTAACCTTAAGGAGTGAATTACTCTCTCAAATAAGATGTTCAATTGTAGTAATTAAGGATCGAATTCACGGGGAGCTAGGGAACCTAAAAAATCTAATAGTTATATGATTAAGCTAGGCTAATAGATATTAATGCAGTAAATAAATAAAGTAAAGCAGTAAACAAGATGAACAAGGTAATTGTTCAGCTTGGCAAGGAGTTGTTTATGGAAGGATGGTTTCTAGATCTAGGGTTTCTATTCAGGTAATCAGAATTATAATGCTATAGATGCCTAACAAGTTGCATGCATGATATATAAGAACTTCAATTCTTTGACAAATCTATAGCTGTCGCTAGTTAGACTCGTCCATTGATCTGAATTCCGACAGTATCGACCGATGTTGCTATCGCAGTGTCGGTCGATATGTGTTGCCTTCGATCGATGAATCTATGGGAGTATCGATCGATATAGCATCGGATCGAATTGAAACTGTGTTCAGAGAGATCATTAGGCCGGCTATCGCTGGTGCCTAAGATCTGAGTTTGTGCAGGATGATATCAGGATGAAGATTAATAAATTAAGCTATTCCAGTCCATGGTTCTAGTTCATGACTCTAGAAACAAACATTAAGAACATCCTAACAATGAATATCACAACTTAGCAATCTATAGTTGGGACTAATCCCACAACCTATCTGAACCCTAAATCCAACAGGTGGATCTGTTCAGACATGAAGATTGTCATATAAATCATAGATGAATAGATATAAAACTGAAATAGAATAGATCTAAAACCAATGGAGTTCCAAGAGGACTCTGATAAGATTTCCTCCCTTCTCTCCTAACAAATAATAATGAATCAAAGAAAGCTTAGATAGCGTAGCCGTCAACAATGGCTTATAAATATCATAACTAGGGTTTCTGGTCGTCAAGGGTATTTTGGTAACTTATGGGCTTCAGTCGGTTATGAAATATAGTCATCCCACGTTCTGGCATTCATATCGACCGATATGAAGTGTCTCCCATCGATCGACATGCACATATCTTCTCGACAGCCTTCTCTCGCGAGGCATACTGACCACTCTTCAGTAAAACGAGCATAACTTCTGATCTAACCGTTGGATTGACCTCAAACCGGTGGCATTAGAAATCTAACTCAAAGATATATGTTTTGTCAAAAGATAGGCTCAATCGCACCAGGGTAAGGTCTCCATCCATATCTAAACATTTGACGCGTCTGCGCAGTTCTGCACTTAAAGGCTCCAAAAGACACCAAAATCACCATATTTCTCCAGGACGTACCTGAACCTGTAAATAATCGAAATAGACTCAAAAAAATATATAATTATCATAAAAACATATCAATACCATGACTAAAAGTGGGTCAAAATCATGGTATATCAACTCCCCCAGACTTAACCTTTTGCTTGTCCTCAATCAAACTTTAAGTTAGTCTTTGAAAGAAGTTTAAAAACAGGAGGGACTCAATCAAAATCTCAACTTTAAAATCATCACCTCTTACTTTGTTGCAAGCCACATCTCATATCTATCAACTACAGAAGTATATTATACCATATCCTAGCTTAGCAACCAAATACATCTAGACAATCAACTTAAACATTCCTTGTCTGTCTATCCCCTCTACAGATTTCATTTATGCATAAAAATAAAGGTGTAGGCTTTACCTTGGGAGTATCGATCAAGGAACACTTGGATTCAACTCAAACAAGTTTCAGGCATTCTCATCCTGGTTCCCTTTCTCTCTTTATCCCCCCTTTTCTGAATCCCAATTCTTTCTTTCTTTCTTTTATATCAATCCCAATGAACAACTAATGTTCATCTTGTTGATCTTTCTACTTTTTGTAGCTCTTTTGAAAAAGTGTAGGTGAATAGTGGGGTCATAGGTAATGTACCTCACCCTCGCTTCCACAATGTGTGATCATCCCTTTGATTTAGAATAGTGGGGTCATGGGTAAAGTACCTCTCCCTCTGCCTCTAAGGAAATCATCTCAATCTTTTATTTTCTAGGGATGCCAAAGGAAGGAGAGAAGGAAACAAAAAATTTTGAGACTTTTACCTTCCAGACTTGCATGAGGATTCCGATCCCTTGTATAGGTTCTTCCGGACAATCATGAAAGTGTTGTCATAGGTGATCGGTGATCCACTTTAGCATCTATAGTACTTTCTGCAATCAACAAATCTAAGAATGGTGCTAAAGAGTGGTAAGATAAAAAGTAAGACTTTGAAATTTTTTCCCTTTCTTGACTCAATAAAACCGATTTTTGAAAACTTTTAATAAGATCAAAAAGAGGTAAAGTAGCATCAGTAATTCCACTCCCCCAGACTTAAATCATACAATGTCCCCAGTGTATAACTAGTCGGAGTTAGAGCATAAAAAACAATAATTGTGTAACTGATTTCGAAAATGTGAACGATATACCTGGCCGATATGGATATCGATCAACGGTGAGTCGCCATCGTTGATCGATGCGTGTATGTATGTGTCGAGCGATATCGACTGGTTCGTATCGGTCGAGTAGCATGGTAATCATCTAGTTGGGTCTGCTTTTCTAAATAGCTAACTAAACACACAATATTAGTAGAACCTCCCCCAGACTTAAATAACACTGTGACCAATGTTATATAGCCTAAGATTGGTGGGACAATAAACCAGAAGGAAAATATTTAACAAAATTTCGCGAGTATACCTGCCAATGATGTGAGTATCGATCAACACAGTTAAGTGGCAATATATACTTGTGATGTTCTGTCGAGCGACATTGATCAAGTGTTAGTCGATGCTGGTGCAAAACTCGTCCAGTCTTAGGTAAACTCATCTTTCTTGGGTATGTCCTGTTACCTAACAAAACTAAAACACTAACATTCTTAAAGTTAATAATAGATAACTAATAAAACAAATTAATAATTTTTTATTTTTTTATGCATAGTGATCTTGCTATAGTGACTCTGCTATAGTACCTGAAATCCTTAGAAAACAAAATATCAGTAATAAATGAAAATAAAACCATATTTAAAATTACCTAACAGTGGGTTGCCTCCCACTCAGCGCTTATTTTTTGTCATTAGCTTGACTTCTGGAGATCTGATTCAGTCCGGATGAGAATGGGAACTTGCTCCAATTCAAGTCTCATTGTCTAATCGCTGAAGCTTTATCATTCTTGTGTGAAAGCCTCCTCCATAGACCTTTCTCCTTTGTCGATCATCTCAGCAATAAGGAGTACTTTAAGCGTTGCATATGGATGTGAGAAGCATCTGCTGCGCACTCTTGATTTTCTGATACTATCTGAAAAGTAAGGAGTCAATGGTAACTGAGAACCTCCTTTGGTTCGTTTCCGCCTCTTCCAATTTCTCTTCTTCTTTCCCATAGACTTGTGTAATCTCACTTTGGATTCTCTGACATCATCTGAGAAGTGAAAAATCAATGATAACTGAGAACCTCCATTGATTCTTTTTCACTTCTTCCAATTCATCCTCTTCTTTCCCCCAGACTTGTCTGAATGCGTGGTGGTATCTCCACCAAAAATAGTTCCGCACACTTCATACTCATTCTGCTCTGATTCGCGTCTGGTGTCGATCGATGTACCAATGGTAGTGTCGTTCGATGGTGGATTGATCATGTTGATCGATGGTGTCTGGTCAGTGTCGATCGATGCTTCTTTTGCTAGGGCTTTATCGACTTAATCTCTAAATCTCAACCCTCGCTGTGAAACTCTGACGTGCTGATGATCATCCAATACCTCTATGTAAGAACTCAGTTGTAGACCTTTATCTGGTGGAATAGGAGATTCAGCCTCAAACGCCGCATTTGGAACCATAATCTTAACAGGATCATGTATCCATTTCACTCTTTTGTAAAACCCATCAGCTTCTTCTGTCCAAATAAGTGGTCTCTGATGTTTAGGGACAGTAATGTGTGAGGCTTCAGAATTATGCACTATCTCCTCAACTGGTTCCATTTTGACTATGTATCCTGGTAGTCCATCCAACCATGGTTTTCGATCGATACAATCGGGTGGGTGTCGATCGATGCAGTCGGATGTATGTAGATCGATGAGGTATGGCGACTGTCGATCGATGCCGTAAGGTGGATGTATATCGATGATGCAGGGAGGGTATCGATCGATCTCATCAGGTTGGTGTCGGTGGATGCTAGCCCTTGATGAAGTCTCTCCATCTTTCCTCTCAGCATTCAGTTTGTCATCAAGCTTCTGCTCCAAATTCTGATCTATATCCTCAAACCGTTCCTTCAGCTCCAAGAAGTCTTCGAAAGTGACTTCTTTACTTGAATCAAAATCTCCAAGATCCTCTCCATTCTCTATGTTTACATCCAGGGAAGGAGAAGAACTTGATACATCAATGTTCTTCTGTGTCGAGTCTGCAGTGTCCTGAGGACAATTCAAACTTTCAAGGATTTCAAGTGGTATCGATCGATGACAAAAGTCTTTATCCATCAATTCTGAGATGCTGGTGTCGATCGATGTGGAGGTTGGATCTGTAATATCAACTTCTTCTACTCTGCCAAGTTCTCCAGACTCATCTTGTTCCTCATCGTCCACCATATATTCCAGCATAGAACTCATCTCAATCTCCAAATTTTCTGAAAAAGTGCTGAAAAATGTACCTAGGAAGGCGTCTTTGATGTCCTCCCAGCAGGTTAGGGATTTTGGCAGCAGCTTACTGAACCAGCTAAATGCATCTCCAGATAGTGAATGGGGGAAGAGCTTGCAGAGAATGTGGTCTGCAGGTATTAATCTATGTCTGGTTGCTGAGACTACTTCCTCAAGTATCTTGATATGATCTCTGGGGTCCTCATAAAGAAGACCTTGGAAAGGGTCTTCGCTTACCCAATCATACCACTTGCTACTTAGATCAAAGGTATCCATTTCTAGAAAATAAATAACATCAGGAATTATTTCTTCTTCTCCATTAATCAATTGTCCTTTAATGTTGCGAGGACGACCTTCTTTGTCTCGCCAGATACCCTTCTTATCGATCTTAAGTATAAGCTCGTCAACCTCTTCTGCCTCCACACAAGTGGTGTCGGTCATCGGATGAACATTTCCATAATGAACAGTGTGTCGGTGAACAGTGTCGAGCGATGATGAAATCATGGTATCGATCGATGACAGGTGAACGATATCGGTCGATGTAGAAGTTATGGTGTCAATCGATGGGGACATCATATCACCGGTAGTGTTTTCTTGTTCATCAACCTCCACCACAAATCTCGTTGTTGACTCCATCTTTAGATTTTCTGGAGTGTCGAGAAATTCGTTGAAGAAGGCTTCCGTGATATCAATCCATGTTTTGAGGGACTCTGGTGGCAACTCTTTGAACCAACGTCTTGCTTCTCCAGCAAGAGTGAATGGAAAGAGTTGGCAGAATTAGTAGTCTTCAGGGACCTCATTAAAGAGAAACCAGATTAGTTCTTCAAACATATCAATATGATCTATCGGTTGCTCATCAAGATAACCATAAAAAAGACGATGACTCATAAGAGGGATGTACTGAAGTTTCAGTTCGGAGTCAAAATTTTCTTCTTTTCCACAAACAGTGTCGGTCGATCTTGGAAGAATAGTATCGGTCGATGCGGTGTGAGCCGTATCAATCGATTTTGGGTGGGAAGTGTTGATCGACGGGAGATGAATAGTGTCGATCGACGGGGGATGAACAGTATCGGTCGACGCACGGTTAGGCGTGTCTATCGATTTCAGGATAACAGTATCAGTCAACACGGAATGTACCGTGTCGATTGGTTTCGGGTGGGTAGTATTGGTCGACGCGTTGTGAGCCGTGTCGATCGATTTCAGGGGAACAGGGGTTTTGTAGATTTGCAAAGGCAATTTTATTTCTTCACCTTTATTCAAGGTGGAATGGATTGTAACAGGGATTTTCGTCCCATGTTTATTCTTATTTTGGCTAATTACATTGCTTATTTCACCTATTGGTCCAATTTGTACTACTTCCTGATTAACAGATGTGTTAACAGAAAACTTACCTGCTCCCAGCGAGGCTTTGTCGATCGATGTTCTACTATGAGTGTCGATCGACTTGTGGTGAACAGTATCGATCGACATCGGATGAATGATGTCGATTGATATCGGATGAACAGTAGCACGATGAAGCGTAGCTGGATGAACAGTGTTTGGCCGAACAATGTTGTTGGTAGGTTGGTTGGCTCTATCAATCATTGCTGCTTGTAGCTTATCGATCAATTGATGGTGTGCCTTATCGATCGATGTCTGGTATACGCTGTCGATTGATGCTGCTTGGAGGGTGTCGATCGATAAGCGTGAACCAGCAGGCTCCTTCCTTGAAGGAACTAAAAATCCTCTCTTCATTGTTCCTGATACTGAGATGTATGTACCTGAAAAAGAAGAAAAAATTTATCAGTATTTTAAAACAGTAACAAAACCTAGACTAAATCTAACTAAACAAGATTTAATGGCGATCAAAGCTCCCCGGCAACGGCGCCTAATTTGATATCACTCAAATGTTTAACCCTAAGGAGTGAATTACTCTCAATTAAGAGGTTCAATTGTAGTACTTAAGGATCGAATTCACGGGGAGCTAGGGAACCTAAAAGATCTAATAGTTATATGATTAAGCTAGGCTAATAGATATTAATGCAGTAAATAAAGTAAAGCAGTAAACAAGATGAACAAGGTAATTGTTCAGCTTGGCAAGGAGTTGTTTATGGAAGAATGGTTGCTAGATCTAGGGTTTCTATTCAGGTAATCAGGATTATAATGCTATAGATGCCTAACAAGTTGCATGCATGATATATAAGAACTTCAATTCTTAGACAAATCTATAGCTATCGCTAGTTAGACTCGTCCATTGATCTGAATGCCGACAGTATCGACCGATGTTTCTATCGCAGTGTCGGTCGATATGTGTTTCCGTCGATCAATGACTCTATAGGAGTATCGATCAATATAGCATCGGATCGAATCGAAACTGTGTTCACAAAGATCATTAGGCCCGCTATCGCTGGTGCCTAAGATCTGAGTTTTTGCAGGATGATATCAGGTTGAAGATTAATAAATTAAGCTATTCCAGTTCATGGTTCTAGTTCATGACTCTAGAAACAAGCATTGAAGAACATACTAACAATGAATATCACAACTTAGCAATCTATAGTTGGGACTAATCCCACAACCTATCTGAACCCTAAATCCAACAGGTGGATCTATTTAGACATGAAGATTGTCACATAAATCATAGATGAATAGATATAAAACTGAAATAGAATAGATATAAAACCAATGGAGTTACAGGAGGACTCTGATAAGAGTTCCTCCCTTCTCTCCTAACAAAGAATAATGAATCAAAGAAAGCTTAGATAGCGTAGCCGTCAACAATGGCTTATAAATATCATAACTAGGGTTTCTGGTCGTCAAGGGTATTTTGGTAACTTGTGGGCTTCAGTCGGTTATGAAATATAGTCAGCCCACGTTCTGGCATTCATATCGACCGATATGAAGTGTCTCCCATCGATCGACATGCACATATCTTCTCGACAGCCTTCTCTCGCGAGGCAGACTGACCACTCTTCAGTAAAACGAGCATAACTTCGGATCTAACTGTTGGATTGACCTCAAACCGGTGGCATTGGAAAGCTAACTCAAAGCTCTATCTTGTGTTAAATGATGGCCTTAATCGCACCATGATTAGGTCTGCATTCATATCTAAACATTTGACGCGTCTGCGCAGTTGTGCACTTAAAGGCTCCAAAAGACACCAAAATCACCATATTTCTCCATGACGTACCTGAACCTGTAAATACTCTAAATAGACTCCAAAACATATATAATTATCATAAAAAACATATCAATACCATGACTAAAAGTGGGTCAAAATCATGGTATATCACTCTTTCTTTCCACAGCTTTCCTTTTAAACCATAGCTTCTTGCATCGTCATAGCTTCTGAAGTTTGACAAACTTGAGTATCTAGCATCATGACATGGACGTCCAAGGTTCAAAATTTTCCGTCAGATCCTTTTAGACCAAATCTAACCTCAAATTTAAGTAGTTACTCATCTTTTGCTGAACTTTCAAGATCTTTTCCACTGCAGATTCCATCCTCTGAATAAGGTCATGGTTCTCATCATTCTCTACAGCATGTTCCACCAATGAGACTTCATGTACAGAACCAATCTCAGCTTCAACGATCTTGTCACCATCCACTACATCTGACTTTATCCTATGCATATCCAGATATTAGGTGTTGTTGCTGAACACCAAGTTCTCAATCAAATTCATAGCTTCTTCTGGTGTCCTTGTCTCGAGTTTCCATCTCTTGTAGTGTTCAGCATTGTACTATATTTCACATCAATACCCTTGTAGAACTTTTTTAACAGCAGAATATCCATAAAACCATGTTGTGGACAGTCCTTTGGTATCTCCTAAACCTCTCCCAAGAGCTTTTGAAAGTTTATGTAGGTCTCTGAGAGAATGTCCATAGTTTATCTCTTATCTCTTCAGTCCGTGCATAATCAAAAAATTCAGTCAGAAAAGTAGTCCTGACACCACTCCAGGTAGTAAGAGATCCTAGTGGCAAGAGATTAGACCAACGAACTGAATTTCCATAGAGAGAATATTTGAACAACTTGCAGATGATGTAGTCTTTGATTGCTTCATGCTCATGGATGCCAGATGCAAAATATTCTAGTGTCTCAATATGGTCCATGGGATCTTCGTGAGGAAGACCACAAAAAGGGTGCTGAGCCACATAGAAGAATTACTTGGGATTTTATATCAACTCCATGAATTGCTGGAGATTGAATCGCAGACTTATTGGTATAGAACTGACTAGGCTTGATACATTCTACCAGCATTTGCTGTCTAGGAACCTTAGCATCCTCAGTACCAGCAGATGATTCAGAGATTGCAGCCCCCATGTCCATATATCTTATGACCTGCTGCATTACACAGATGACCTTCGAGGTCATGCAGGTCTTGATTCTAATCCCTCTATTTCACAAGCGTCATGACATTGTTTGCTCGTGGATTGGTATTGATCGATGTTCGAATTGATGCATTAATTGATGCTCTCTCACAGTTGTCGATCGGCGCTGTGCGTTTCTCTTTGCAGATAGAGCGTTCCAAACGTGTTGGGTCTGAGAAGAAAATCAATTCCTCCTTGTTGCTTCTGGTACTAATGGGCATGTACCTTAAAAACAAGAAAAATATGTTGTAAATAACTAAAACAGTAAATAAAACCTAGACTAAACCTATTAATCAAGTTTAATGGCGAATCCAATGCTCCCCGACAACGCGCCAAATTTAATATCACTCAGATTGCCCTAAGGAGTGACTTTACTCTCTCTCCAATAAAAGATTCAGTTGTAGTACTTGGGGATCGAATCAACAGGGAGCGTAGGAACATAATAAACTAAAGATATCAAAGTTAAGCTAGGCAAACAGTTTATAAAACAGTAAATAGTGAAAGCAAAGTGAACAAGGTAGTTGTTCGGTTGATTGAAGTTGTAATTCAAAGATGCTACAGTTTTTACAGGTTCAGTTCTAGACTTAGGGATTTATCAATCAAGAGATTAAAAACTGTACTTCAAAGATGCTAAATATTTCATAGGTTCAGTTCTAGAACTCGATATTAAATAAGTAAGTAATCTAGCTTGGGATGCAATTACTAATCAGATGTCTGAATCTTATGTTCCAGCTCTCGCGTGTGAAAAAAGAGTGAGCATCGATCGACCGTATGGTCTGGCCGTCAATTGATGCTACTCTACAAGCATTAAGACCTAATCGATTATGTTCAACTAAACACTAGACAAACTATTGTATGCGCCTAGATATCTAATCCAGCATGGTTCGGGTTCCGTTAATCAATGGCACTTCCATGCCTCTCAATTTTCCTATGATTCTAGGTTCAAACAATTAATTACACTTTCGTGATTTTCTAACTATTCTAGATCCTAGTATTTAAAGATATTCAATAAACAAACCTAGCAATCCTAACAGATTCAGTTTGACATTAAGCTCATGAAATACCTAAATCTAAAAGGATAAACTTAGACAAGATAGAAGAAACTCAAAACATAGTCTGAATAAATATAGAATAGAAATCAAAGATAAAACCAAAGGAGTCCCATCAATTTCTGAAGTAAATTGATATTTTCTCTGACCTTAAGCAAGAATAATGATGTAAAGAAAAGTTTAGCCACTAACAATGGATTAGAAAGCACATAAATAGGATTTAAAGTCTTCCAAGAGTATTCTGGTAATTCACTACAAAAAAAAAAGAGTATTGTTGCGATTTTTTGAAACTAAAATTTTTCGCCACATATTTGTGACATAACATATACTATTTTGTGACTGAATTTTCCTTTCAAGAAATAGTAGTTATTTCGTCACAATATTGTGACTGGTCTTGTCGTAACCAAATTTTGTCACAATTAGTGACAATAACAAGACAAAAATAAACGAGACAAAAACTGTGACATAATTGTGACTATAGTTAATGTTACTATTTCAACGAATATGCGACTGAAACTTGCGTCTCCATTGATCACTCATGCAATTTTTGAGTGTCCACCTGCATTACAAGTATGGGCGCTATCATCTACGCCTACCAACCCTGCTATGTTCCCTGTACAAAGCACGTACGCCAATATGGATTATCTGTTCTGGAGGAAGAATGCGCTAATAGAACCAGAATTAGACACGGATCCTTTTCCTTGGTTAATCTGGTACATTTAGAAGGCTAGGAACGACAAGCTCTTCAGAGGTATTGATAGGGACCCATTGGAGGTTGCACGATATGCAGAAAGTGAATGTCAGGCATGGTTTAAAGCAAATGAGCAGGAAAGTCCGGTCTCAACTGAGAGTGGACCTAATGAGGACCAATTCTTAAGTTTGGGGAATATATGCATGGTAGATGGATCTTGGACTTCTACAAATACTTTCAGTGGATGTGGATGGGTTTTGATTGATAGCTCTGGAAATAGTAATCTCATGGGATTGCGGAACTTTGATCGAGTGGAGTCGTGGCTGCATTCAGAGTTGGAAGCACTGTGATGGGCAATGGAGAATATGCTTCAACATTCGCCATGTCAGAGCTTTGGAACTGATTGTAAGGAGATGGTAGAGATGCTCAAGAATCCCCACGCTTGGCCTAACTTCTCAACAGAGCTGGAAAAACTGGAGACCTTGAAGATCTGTTTTCCTGATTTCAAGATTTGTTATGTACCTAGAGCACAGAACGGTGTTTCTGATTCTCTAGCGAAGACAGCTAGGTCGTTTTATCATAAGCTTGTGTATGTTGGTTTTTCTATTCCGGTCTGGTTTCCCAGACCACCTCAAGTGTCTTGAGTAATAGATCAGCCGTTTGATGTCAAAAAAAAAAAAAAAAAAAAAAAAAAAAAAAACTTGCGTCTCCATTTTTGACGATCGAGTAACTAATATTCGTGATGAATTCATACAAAATTATGACAAAAAAATGTAGTAATTTGTGACTTAAAATACAGTATATATACGTTTCACTTATAATCAATTTTCATTTCAAACTGAATGAAATGACGCTTCCATAATGAGAAATACACAATTCAATAATTTTTTCAAAACCTAGAATTTGCCAAGGAGGAATCATAGAAAATTTAAAAGCTCCCGGTTCAGACTTGGTTATGACCGGTAAACATTTTTTGAATAGACTATAAAATCTACATTGCTTAGAATTACAACCTTATGTTTATTTTCTATGTGTTCAAGTGATGTGGTAAGTGTCACCAGCAAAATATGAATTATATCTAATTAATCCTATAGTATTTATTCTTTTTCTCTTTGCATACATGTTTTACGTTTTAGGACTGCCTAAGGGGAGTATAATCTTATCAATTGGCTACTCGGCAGCAATGGTTCATCTCGGAGAATTTTTTTGGAAAAACATCTGGTCAAGCAACTATCAATCTGATCTGGCGTGAGAGAAACAATAGAAAGCATGGTGTCAATCCTTTGAATGTTACTACTATCTTCAGACAGATTGACCGTGTGACAAGGGATATCATCCTCGCTAGAAGACACAAGAAAGGATGCGACCGACTTCTTTCCCTTTGGTTCTCAAATAGCTAAACTCTGAGACTACTGTCATGAGTTTTTTAAATTAGCTTCTCACTGGTTCTTGTTTTTTTTTTTTGCCACAGAACCACTTGGTTAAAACGTTCGGCTTTCATAGCTTTGTAACCATTTTCTGATTTGGTAATATATTTAACTCTTATAAAAAAATAGTTCATTGTAGCTAAAATTTGGAATCTGTTTAACAATATTGATCTTGTGTGTTCTGTTCTAATTTAAAACATAAGTATACGATCTAACTACTTCTACCCCCCCCCGCTCCCCAATCTCGGCTCCAACCATGACCCATTACCATCCTCCTTCCTCCACCATTGACGATGTCTAGTACCAAAGAAGCATACAGTCTTGTGAATCTTGAAGCTTGTGATGATGCTTGTGAAGCCCTAGTAACTCTAGGAGCATTTAGTGAGCATAGATGCAGAATATACGAAAATGAAACAATCGCTCCCCCAATTTTCTCTTCCAACCCTAGCTTCATCGACACCTCTTTCCCGTGTGCTGCTCGCCTCTCCGGTGCCGTACGGCGCTGTGAGAGGGCTCGACCCGTTCCCGTCTAATCTAACATCCTCACCGGCGTGGGTGTATGTGGTGAAGTCCTTCCGTCTCTGGCCGTCGTCTGTGCAATCGTCGATGTTGTTTGCGAGTTGAGATGGATTAGAGTGGTGGTTTCTTTAGTGACTGAACCACCGATTCAAACATCTCTTCACCGTATGGAAGAGCCTCCCCTGACTCCGGTCGCACCCTGACGGTGAGGGCCTCAAAGTCGCTTTTGGCCATCTACTTCAAGGACTTCTAGGTGTGTGCCATCTGAGCTAGAGGTCTCCGGATCTCGGACCTGGCTGTGGCAACGACTTCATCGTACTCCACTGGGTCAAGATTTTCATCAGGTTGGTTTGCAGGTTTCATCGGGTTGGTTTGCAGGTTTCATCGAGTGGGGGAGTGGAGATTTCTTCGTATTCTTTGATCTTTGAGTCACACTTTGTGGTTGGAGGAGGTAGTAAGACCCAGGAGCTGGTGATGCTGCCCCTTTCTCTATACTGGCTTAGAGGACGAGCACGGTTGAGTTAGTTGAGCGCTATTAAGCACCCGTGGTGTGTGTTGTCCTGTCTTTTGCAGGAACTTGGTTAATAACCATTCTGTTTTTCATCTTGTGTGTTTCAGGTGGATGTGAAACAGAGTATAGAAGACTGAGTGAAAGATTTAATCAACTTTCCATTGAGGAACGTGGGAAACTCGATGAAGAGTTGTTAACATCAACAGCTCCAAGATACGGACACCTTGTGTAACAAGAAATTTTTACCTTATTAAAAACAAACATTGTTAGAAAATGAACTTTCAGATAAGTACAAAACTAAAGAGAAAATAGTTTTTTAGGCCAAAAAATGGTAACATTGTCACTTTAGACTAATCTCTAGTACTTTATGTCCCATTAGACTAAATATTTTCTAAATGGCAATAATGCCCTTAAATTCACTTAAAATTGTAAAAAATTAAAAATAAAAATCTTCATTTCGGGAAAAAAAAGACGAAAGAAACTGCTCTATATAACGGGATCGATCGATCCCGTAAAGAGTCGATCGATCTCGTAAAGAGTCGATCGATCTCGTAAAGAGTCGATCGATCCCAGCAGTCGATCTCGATGATTAAACAAAAATATAAAAAAGCACGGAGCAGAAACTGATCGACCTTTTCAAGTTCAGTCGATCTACACCGATCGATCTACCAAAGATCGATCGATCTCTGTGCTAAATCGATCAATCCCGATCCAAGTTAATTCTTCCAACTAAATTTCATGGGTTTCTTCGGTTCTATCTGGTTTAATTCACATTTGATTTGAACCGAGTAAACACGATTTAATCTACTGATTCGAGTTTTTGGGATCAAACCCATCACTCTCTTCTCTGCCATCACGTAAAAAGGGTAGACAGTGGAGTTCCTCATCCATAAACCCTAATCACTCAGTTTTGCTCTGATTTGGACGATTCTTGAGCCTAATCCACACAATTTCGCGAAATATTTCCGAATCTACCACTCTTCCGTTTGATTTGCTAAGGTTTGAAACTCAATCTCCACTTTTAGAGTTCGAAAATACTATGAAAAAGTTTATTTTTAGGCTTGAATCGTATGTAATGGTGATGTTTAAGGATGATTTCGCACCCAACACATGCCTTAATTTGTAGTTTTAGGGTAGATTTAGGAATTTTAGGTATTGTTCTTAAAAATTTCAATTAAACCTGAAATTTAAAATTGAAATTGTGGTAATTTTGATCTAGGATATTGAATTGAGTTGCATTGGTTACTGATAGACATTAACGGAGCTATTATTTTACTGAGCTCTGTTATTGGTTATTGATAGCTACTGTTTAAAATTTTCAGGTATGGAGTTTGAGTTGTCTGGTCGTCTATACGGTGAGGGCTTGGAACCTCAGGTTAAGAAGATTAATAACAGCTATCGACTGAGACTTCTCGAGTTGCTAGAGGAAAAATTGAAGCCATAATTCGATGCAGTGATGAAAGATCCCATTTTCTCGCATATTATAGATATTCAAAAGAATGATCTAAAGTTCTCGGCGAGGCTGGTACATTCTTTCTTGTGTAAGGAGTTGATGACAAGTAAGAAACATGAGAAGTGGTTTACATTTGCAAGGAGGCCTTTGCGTTTTGGACTTCAAGAGTATCATGCTGTCACTGGTCTGAAAGTGAAGCAAGAGAAGACCAATGGGTCAGTGAAATGGAGTGATGATGATGGTTTTTGGAGCCACCAGATAAAGACGCGTGGGAAAATCAACTTGCAGATTATAAAAAAACAGTATTTGGAAGAGTAGTAGCTGGACTTGGGTTGATAGGGTGAGGCTGATCTATCTATGTATCATTATGGGTGTGGTGATGGGGAGGGATGAGAAGGTGAATATCCCACTTCTCTACATGAAGTTAGTGATGGGTTTGGAGAAGCTTCGGAACTACCCTTAGGGTATGTACTCGTTTGATTTCCTACTGAAATCGATGGAAAAGTCAAGGCGTAAATTGGAGCAGAAGGAGGGGTACCTGATGGAAGGGTTCTTGTTTGCTTTCCAGATTTGGATTATGGAACCTATTCCTGCTTTAGGAGAGATTTGTGGCACAAAAGCCAGTGACGATTTTACAGGTCCTCTGTGTGGTAATTGGACAGGATGTGCTAAATGTTCTTATGAAGATATCATTGGCGTTGAGACTTTATTTCCAGAGAAGGTATTCATATAGTTTCTATTAAATTTCTTTGGATTATCTTGTTTACTTTACTAATTATTTGATTGTTCTGTAGGGGATTTTGCATTCATTCATTGAGATCCAAAGAGATGGAGTATTTGTAAGGAAAGATGAGAAAAAAGATGAAAGAGTGGATTGCATTCTTGATATGATCCAAAGAAAACATGATTGGAGTAATCATGTTTGGAGAGTAGAAGAAACTACCAAGTTTGTATTTGAGGCAGCTGGCGATGAGGAAGGAGAGGAAGGAGAGGAAGGAGAAGATCAAGCAGCTGTTATTGAGATTGGCGAGAATAGTCATGCCACAATAAATGTTGATGGCAGAACTGATGTTTTGGGAAGAAACAAGAGAAAGCATGCAGACCAAGGAGCAGAGTCAAGGAAGAAGGTGTTGTGCCAGCTAGCTGCTTCATCGAAAGGGAACAATGACGCAGATATGCGAAAATTCTTGGAAGGTGTTTTACAAGCTTCTTTTACGGTTTTGGAGGAGAAACTCAGTCAGCAGTTCTTAGATAGAATTAACAAGTTTGAGACAGTGGTAATTGACAGATTGGGAAAGATTGAGACTAAGGTTACACAGCTCAGGAAAAAATTACTGGTGACTGAATTGGCAGGAAAGAATGATCAACCAAACGTTCCTAGCAAACGCAAAACCGACACTGGTCCTAACACGAGCCAAAAAGACATAGCTCCATCAAAGAAAAAGGTAAACACTAAGAAAAAATGTTAAGAGTTGTTGGAACTTTGAAGTTTGAAACAAGGGATGGAATGTAGGTCTTTGAAGCTAGGTTGTTGGAATTTGGAACTAGGCGGCAACACATTTTGTAATTGTATATATGCTACGTTAAACTTGATGTTTATGTAATGGCTCTATTTTGACCTTGATGTTTGTATGTGTAATTTGTATTTCGAACTTGACGTTTATGTAATGGATGAAGTTTGAACTTAGATGTTTGTTTGTGTAATATGCTTTTTGGGACCTGGCGTTTATGATTATTGTAGTCTCTGATATCTTTTTACGTTTATTAACAAGTTGTGAAAAAAAAAGAGCTAAAGGCTGATGATATATATGTCAATTTGCCTCGTATAAACTTGACTCAGTCATCAGCTATTGATCTTCATATGAGTACACAAGAATTTATGGAAAATTGCTTGAAGGATCTTTCTGAGGAAATGGTTTTTAATGGTTTCGATCTTTCTCAACTTAAAGCCAAAGATTCTTTGGAATGGTTGGAACCTCCAACATCTTTGAAGATAACAGCACCACGATTAGATGACCGAAAGATAAAGCAAGCCGGGAAAGATGATCCTGACAGCTGCTTGGTGTTTGTGCGTGAAGAAGATTTTCAGAAGATGAACGACTGGACTAATACAAATACGTAAGTTTTTCCATTGTATATATCATTATTATGTTAGTAATTGACAACTATACATTCTATTTTGATTATAGAGGCCTACAGCTCAGTCCTTCTATACTAGATAAGAACCTAGGATTGTGTGTTGTATCGCCTAGCAGCTGGCTTCAAAACTACATAAGGATTCAACTGGTAAATTCTATAAAATGTTAGATATCATATGAACTGTTTACTTTTTCTGTAGGAGATTGATGCTTCATGTACGTATTCCGGGAAAGATCAACACTGCAATGATGGAAAGTGGATCGTGTTGTTTTCATGACATGTGTCTTCAGCGATCTCATCGCTCACGATTACATAAATTTTGGTCAGGGTATTAAGCAAAACAAGTTGGATTTATTACTGGAATACGGTAAAGGTCAACTGCCTTCTCATGGAAGAACAGGAAAGTTGTGGAATGTCGATGTGGATCGGATGTACGTTCCTGTATGGGTCATTTGCAACCATTGGATTGCTTTATGCATCAGTTTTGTGACTAGGAATATTCAGGTGTTTGATTGTGGGGGTAAAAAACATTAAGGAAGTGGAAGCTTTCGCGCAGCTTATTCCTCTGATTGTCAAATTTGTTCAGTCAGTGACAATACAGAAACATCTCACCGTCACTCCGTACACTGTTTCCTATGTACCTATGAGACGTCTTAAACGACAAAAATGTAATTGTGGTGTGTACACTCTAAAACACATTGAATGCCACTTGCTTGGGCAGGACATATCATTGGTGAATGATGATAACATTAACGGAGCTCGGCTAAAGATTATGTGGGATCTTTGGGAAGCAGCTACTGATCCCAAAATAGTATTAAATTAATAGGTTTTAGTTACGAGGAATCAGAACAAGACTTGGTGGCTACAACCATTAAGGCTTGATTCATAATGATTCCAACAAAAAAGATTCAAATGGGACTTGGTGGATACAACCATTAAGGCTCACTTCATATGAATTCTTGGATATAGGTCAAAAAGAAGTGATTAGGACTTACTGGCAACCACCATTTAGGCTTGGTTCATGGAAGCATGTCCAATCTTGGTCAATAATCATGCCTTAGAAGCATATTTTGACTCAAGAGAGAAATTAGAAGAGAGAAAAGATAGGAACTAACTTTTACTTGCAGATCCAGATACTTGTTTGAAAATCCTTGCATCATGTAATCGATACTCCCAAGGTAAAGCCTGCACTTTAATTTTATGTTAAGAAATGAGGTTAGTTGAGGGGAATGTCAGATAGTATTTTCTAAGTTGCTGGTTAGATGAATTTGGTTGCTAAGCTAGGATATGGCATAATGAACTTTTGTGATTAGAATTTCTTAGATGTGGATTGCAATATTATAGAGGTGATGATTTCAAGGTTTTAAATATGTGACACAATTAATTGGCGATCGATCGATGCTCGTGATGGTTCGTGATTGACATTGATCAGGTGTCGCTTGATGTGAGTGTAGACTATCTTCCTTAATTTTTTTTACCTCAATAATAAAACGAAAAAATAGTGGTAAATGAAAATAAAACCAAATTGAAAACAACCCTTATTGAAAACAGCGTTTATTTTCAGTCATCAGCTTGACTTCTGGAGATCTGATTTAGTCTGGTTTATAATGAGAAACTGCTCCAAAACAAGTATCAGTGTCTCTCTTCCTTATCTTGTTGATACAACTAGTAAAACCTCTTTCAAAACTTTCCCCTTTGTCTCTCAGCGCTGAATCACATAATACTCTGACCTGGGTTAACTGTTGTAGACCTCCTTTGCAGCGCACTTTACACTTAAAACTTCTCTCCAGACATCGCGAAGGATCCAAGAATAGGAAATCTGCATCTACATTCTTTTTCTTTTTTCTTCTTCTTGCACCGTTCTCCATACTTAGTCATTCCATTCTCGGCTTGTTCTGAAATTTGGAGGACATCGATCGATTCCGATGGCTGGATATCGATCAATTATGGAGGCCTAGGGTCGTTCGATGCCAACAAGTGAGTATTGATCGACGCTGATGCTAATTTTGCGGTCTCGTGACTTGAATCAGCTGTAGATGCTGGATCATAACACATCTCTATGTACGATCAACATTAGTCAGGAACATCTTACTCTTCTTGAGATCACAAATTGCCCCCACTGTAGCCATGAAGGCTCTTCCAAAAAGAAGTGGAGATGTCTTGCCTGGTTTGATATCCACAGCATGAAATTCCACAAGGATAATGCATTCCCTATCTCCACCTTAACATTCTTGATCATGTCTGCTGATTTTTCTTTGGACTTATCCAAGAAAGTGAAAATATCTTGAGAAGGTCCCATCTTTAGTCTTAATTGCTCAGAGGTTTCTATGGCCATGATGTTGACTCCATATCCAGTATCGCAGAGGGTGTTTGGCAGATTGTGGCTGTGTATACAACATGGAATCGTGAACTTTCCAGAATCTTGTTCCTTTTTCAGTGTTCTCTTGGGTTTACGGTTGATCTTGTTGAATAGCAACTCAATGTCCTTATATGTCTCTCTGCTCTCTCTGAAGAAATTACTAAGTCCGTACTTATAATATGCATCCTCAAAAGACATATCCTTAGGAACTCTCTTCACCCATTTATAAAGTCCATCAAGTTCCACTTTGTTAGCTTCTCTCCTGAGGTGTTTGGGAACATAGAGTTTCCTAGATTTCGCTCTCTCCCCGATATAAATTCTTTATTTTGGTGCATGTTGTTCCATGACATGTGCATGTTTGTTGATATCTTGTGTATTTACATGTTTTTAAGCCTCATTTTAGCTTTCATCTTTAGACTCTAGATACATTTATAGAACATTTAGGTTGCATTGCATCACTTTTGCATGATTCAGGTGTTGGAGATTCTCTTTGGTGTTTCTGAAGACATGGGAGTTGATTTAGAGCAAAGATGGAGGATTTGCACTCATTTCATGTCACAAGCTCAAGTACCATAGCGACATTGTCATAGCGACTTATCCAAGTCGCTATGAGACCCATCGAAGCCTGGTAGCGACATGCGTAGCGACATGTCTATGTCTCTACAGATTCTCAAGACTGAAACCCATTTTTCTGAAGTACCATAGCGACATTGCCATAGCGACTTATCCAAGTCGCTATGTGACCCATCGAAGCCTGGTAGCGACATGCGTAGCGACATGGAGTTATCGCTACGGGTTTCCAAGAACGAAGCTTATTTCGACCAACTGTCATAGCGACTTGTGCGTAGCGACTTCATGATGTCACTACAAAGCCATCCTCTGAGATCAAGCCGTACCGACCAATGCATAGCGGGATGAAGATGTCTCTATTAAAGTTTATTTAGCCTTTTTATTTAGTTTGCCCTACTTGTTTTGGGATTAATATAAATACACTTAAACATCATTTTGGGAATCTTATCTTGTATTTTCTCTCAAAACCTAAGAACTTATTGGTGAAAGATCATAACTTTATTTTCTTTTCATCTTATTCTCTTGAGTTTGTTGAGTAATCTTGATCTCTAATCATGTTTAACCAACAATCAATCATTGTTGTTGGGTTAATCATGAGTGTTAGTGAGTAGATCCATTTTAGATTCATGGGATAGGTTGGTAAGGGTGATGAAGTGTAGATCTAAAGTGTTAGGTGTTAGATCCTTGTGTTTCCTTGTTAGATGAGTGATTTTAATGCTTGATTAATGTTGGCCTCTTTAGNGCTTGCTATTTTTAGATTGAATCTTGATCACCTAAACCATATACATATTCCCATGAGTCTAGCCTTCACTAATTGAGAAAAAGTTTGTTACTTGTTAGTTTCTTTAAATTGTTCTTGAATCATTTGATACTCTCAAAATTGATAGCACTTAGATTAAGCTTTGTCTTGTAATCCCATTGGTTTATGATTACTTAGAATTTGTTCGATATCTTTTATACTATAACATTTGACTAGGAATCTAAAAACTCTTATCATCAAATTGGCGCCGTTGCCAAATTCTAAGTTGATGGTAACATTGGGATTTAGTCACTTGCTTGAGACTAAGTCATTTTTCTGTTACTTTGTTACTGATTCTCCTTCTTCCTTTTCCTTTGAATCTGAGGTGTATGAACTTAAGGAGCCAAGGCTCATCAAGTCTAGTGCCAAGAGTTGAGGACATCGGAGCTTTTGAAAGGGAGATAGCAAGGAGGAGAAGAGAAGAAGAGCAACAGGCTCATTTACACAGATTGGGGTTAGTGATGGAACAACATCACCAGCAGCCTCAAGATGAAGCGGGTGTAGGTCTAGGAGCTGACAACCTAAGGCCTCAACACCCACAGCGCCAAGCAAGGACCATTGGTACTCATGATCAGCCTAACATCAATGGTCAAAGAGCTGGTATTAGGGCTCCAGCTGTGGCAAATAACAACTTTGAGATCAAGTCCAGCCTCATCAACATGATCCAACAAAACAAGTATCATGGTCTTGCCTTGGAAGATCCTCTTGATCATTTGCATAACTTTGACCAGCTGTGTAGCACAACCAAGATCAATGGAGTCTCTGGAGATGCCTTCAAGCTGAGGTTGTTTCCTTTCTCTTTAGGAGACAAAGCCCATATTTGGGAGAGAAGTCTTTCAAGAGATTCTATTGAAACTTGGGATGCTTGCAAGAAGGCTTTCCTTACCAAGTTCTTCTCTAGCTCAAGGACTGCCAAGCTAAGGAATGAGATCTCTGGCTTTACTCAAAGGAATCTTGAAAACTTTCGAGAAGCATGGGAAAGGTTCAATAGCTACATCTCTCAGTGCCCTCATCATGGCTTCAACATGGAGAGTTTGCTTAGCACATTCTACAGAGGAGTTTTGCCTAAGTATAGGTCCCAACTTGACACTGCTAGCAATGGATCATTCTTGGGCAGAACTGAAAATGAAGCTTTGGAGCTTGTAGAGAACATGGCTAAGAGAGATTCAGTCTACAATGATGATTATGATAGAAGCAACAGAGGCAGTGGAGGTGATGATCAAAACACTAAGAAGGAGTTGAAAGCCTTACAAGACAAGATTGATCAGCTCATTTCAGTTGGCGCTAAACAAGAGAAAGTTAACTTTGTTGGTGAGCAGAACCAAGGAGGGAATGCTGTGGTTAATGAGGTTGATGGTATAGAAGGCAAGAGGAGCTGTGCTTCATTAACAACAATGGAACATGGTACAAGAAGGAGCCTAACTTTCAGTACAACAACTACAAGCAAAGGTCCTACTCCAACAACCAACAAGGTGGTTACCAAGGACAACAAAACCAAGGCTACCCCTCCAAAGGAAATTAGTCTACACAAAACCAAGCTGGTTCATCCACCTCTTCTCCACAAGAGAGTAGTACTGATGCTATGTTGAAGCAAATCTTGGAGTCTCAAACTAGGAGTGAGAAGCATGTAGGATATGAGCTCAAGAATTTGCATGCCAAGATTGATGGAAGCTACAATGATCTCAACAACAAGTTCAAAGCTCTTGAGAATCAGTTTGCCTCAATGAGTTCTCACTCTAGTAGACAACAAGGTTCTCTTCCTGGAAAATCTGAGCAAAACCCCAAGGAGACAATGAAAGCTATCACCCTTAGAAGTGGTAGAGAATTACCTTCTAGAGCTCTCACCAAGGATGGTGAGAAACAAGGTGGGGAGGTTGCCATCAACATAGATGATGATGTGGTGATTGTAGATGAGAAAGTAAATGATGAAATCTTGGAGAAGATAGT
>CAKOAT010488488.1:1776-52735 GCA_932364175.1 Eruca vesicaria subsp. sativa
TTAGATCAGTTAAGAGGAGCGAGTTGGTTCTCAAAGATAGATTTGGCTTCGGGATATCACCAAATCCCGGTGGCAGAGACTGACGTTATGAAGACCGCATTCAACACTCGGTACGGGCAGTACGAGTTTGTTGTGATGCCGTTTGGATTGACCAACGCGCCAGCAGTATTCATGAGGATGATGAATGAGGTGCTTCATGTCTATCTCGACCAGTTTGTAATTGTGTTCATCGACGTTATTCTGATCTACTCGAAGAGTGAGGAGGATCACAAGGAGCACCTGCGTAAGGTACTCGAACGGCTGAGAGACCGGAAGTTGTTTGCTAAGTTCAGCAAATGTCGGTTTTGGAAGAGGGAGATTGGTTTCTTAAGCCACAGAGTGTCCGAGCAAGGCGTTTCACCGGATCCAGAGAAGATTGCAGTAATAGAAGGATGGCTTCGACCAACCACCGCATCAGAGATTAGAAGTTTTCTTGGGTTGGCCGGCTACTACCGAAGCTACGTCAAGGGATTTTCATCTATTGCCAAGCCATTGACGAAGCTAACCGGGAAGGATGTACCATTTGTATGAGATGAGAAGGCCCGGAGGAATCCAATGCAGTAGCAAATGGTGGCATCTCGGAGAAGCCTTGAGAGGCTTTGATGAAAATTAGTGGCGTCTCAACGGAGTGTGAAGTCCTTTGAGGCGAATGGTGGCATCTCAAGGGAGTGCAGAATTGCTTTGAAGAGAAATGCCCGAGGTTTCCTTGAAGATTATCAAGAAGAAGATCAAGACTGGAGAAACTTAGAAAGAGTCCAAGAAAGTTTGGAGCCCAAGAGTCTGAGAAGAGATGTTAAGTGGAAGACCAACTCGAAGAAGTCTTGACGTGAAGCCTAGGAGAGAGTGAAGTTCAAGCTTGGATCTGGCGTGTGTATTGGTGATCAAGACTAAGTTGTTTCCTAAGGAGGGGAGACACCAAGTAAAGACCAAGGAAGAAGAAGTATGGAGCTTTGGTACCAGAGCATTCAAGTCATGGGAGGAGCAAATAGTGGCGTCAAAAACTAACCGGTGGTATCAGAAGTCAAATGATGGTACCATGGGTTAGATGGTGGTAGTCTAAGTCAAATGGTGTCCGTATAAGTTTGACGGAAGCAGCATCAAATGGTGATATCAAGACTAGGAGTTGGAAAGAAGATCGAGGAAGCTTGGTGAGCGGAAGATGCAAGGATCAAAGAAAGACATGGTGGAAGGAGAGATGAATCAAATGGTGGAACCAGGATCAGATGGTGGAAGCAAGGTACGACATCAGCAACGGCGGACCGGGAAGTAAATCAAGGAGACCGAGTGAAGCAAGTAAACGGAGGAATGAACCAAGAACTAAGAAGAAGGATTAAGATAAATGGTGGAAGCTCAAGGGAAGAAGCGGTTAGGAGCAAGCTGAAGAAATTTAGTAAAATGGCGGTATAAGCGAGAAATGTCTTGGGAATTCGAGGACGAATTCATTTAAGGAGGGGAGAATGTAATACCCCTGATCAGAAGTCCCAAGTCAACGTAAGTCAACGACCCATGATCGACCAAGACTTGCCGCAGGATGGTAATAGAAGTGAAGACTAGAGGTTCGGTCGAAGCAATTTGGAGTTTGGTTGNACCCCTGATCAGAAGTCCCAAGTCAACGTAAGTCAACGACCCATGATCGACCAAGACTTGCCGCAGGATGGTAATAGAAGTGAAGACTAGAGGTTCGGTCGAAGCAATTTGGAGTTTGGTTGAGTAAAATCCAGAGTTGGTCGAATAGGCAGAACCGGAGCTTCGATATGGTCGTGGTCGAGCACGGTGAATTTTCAAATACTTCAAATAAAGTAAGACTTGATCCTAAACCTCATTATAGGATATTATAAGACCTTTGGTCGAGTCAGAATGAAGTTGGGTCGAGCCAAAGTGTAGATGATCGATGGAGGTTCAGAAACGGTCTATAAGGAGGTTTAGCACCGGGCGATATTTTGGAAGTGTGTAAAGGTGAAGGTTCTTTGTCCAAGTATCTAAAGGAGGTTATTTTAAGACATATGGTCGAGCTAGAATCAAGTTGGTTCGGGAGGAATCAAGAGTTGGTCACAGATCTAGCCGGAAGGACCTGGTGGAGCCGAAATGGGATCTTCTTCACCCAAATGCTATTGAATGAACTTGGAATGCATTTCTTTCTTCACCTATCATCAAATTGGGATTTTTAAGGATTTTTAAGAAGCTCCAAGAAATTGGGAAACTGAGCTGAGGTGTCGGGCTCCCATTGGTGCCGAAATGATGATGTGGAGATTGCGTGGCGTCTTCTGATTGGTCAAGAGGGAAACTTGGTGGCCAAGGTGAATTTCTTCTAGAATGGGGCAGGTGTCAGCATGGGAAGTGAAGACTTGGTGACTAAGGAATGGAAAATATTAAAGAAATGTTAAGTGGGACACATGTCCATATTTTTGCATGCACAAAGTCCACATGTCCAGCCATCCTCAGCCCTCTTTTCCTATAAATACCCAGCACCTCTCCTTCGTTTTCTGCACCCCAAAACCGAAAGCCACCTTAGAGAGAGAGAGAGTGGTGAGTTTAGAGAGAGAAACCACGAGTTTGGTGTTTCTCGGGTGAAGTTTAGTTAGCGTTTTCGGGGAGTTTTCCGGAGGCTCTTTGCGTGTGTTATCCTTAGCCTAGGAGGTGCTGTAGTGTGTTAGGAAGGGTGGTAAGAGCTTTGGTTGTGGTTTAGATTTCGTTTCTCCCTTTTTACCTGTGAGCCCCATTTTAACCGGTTTTGGTGTTAACCTTAGGTCTTTGGCTTTTGGAGATCCTTGCGGTTTCTCAAGACCTTAGGTGGGTTCCCTTAGGGTGTGGGAGTGTTGTGTGTGACTAACCGTGTGTGGTTGCAGGTGGAGAGCTTGGGCCGTGAGGTTCTCGAGCCGGAACTAGCTTTGCGGTTCCATGTGTGTGTGCGTGGGGAGTTGGTAAACCCCATGCATGTGTTGTGTGTTTATGCTTAATTGCATTGTGAGTTAGGTTGATAGAATGGTGTGCTAAAACCGTGGTTAGGTTGGAAGTACATGCATGCATTGTGTTGTGATTATCTAGATTTTGTGAAGTGGATTTTGCTTAGGGTGTAGCAAGATTATCAAGATGTTTATATGCATGTGTTGAACCGCAAGAGGTTGAGAGTGTCTCCCTCTTGTCGGGTGTGTTGTCATTGTTTAGCATGCATGGTTTTGTTAAGGTGATAGTTTCATGCATACATTGTGGTTTTGTGTAGTATGCATGTGGTATTGGGGTTAGTGAGACTCTCTCTTACCCGTGTGTGTGTTAGACCGGTGAGGGTCTTGTTCCGGGTAGAGTCTTAGGTGTGTCTCGCTAGCTAGGTGTGGTGAGACTCTCTCTTACCCGTGTGTTGTGTTAGACCGGTGAGGGTCTTGTTCCGGGTAGAGTCTTGGGTGTGTCTCGCTAGCTTAGTGTGTTTTGGATGGGTGCGGGTCTAGACCAGGCTGTGTGTTGGTTAGAGGAGGAGCTCCCTCACGCTGTGTGTGATTGGTTGGTTAGAGCCTTCGGTCTAGACTAGCACAAGTGCTAGCGTGGTGATGGGTTGTTGCCCATGTACACGTAGTCCGGGTGCGTGCGTGTTGGGATGTAGCCCTCACGTGTATTTTTTGTGTGAGACACAACGGACTAGTGTGTGGTGTGTTGGATGTTAGCCTACCCTCCATGGTTCGTCAACTGAAAGTGGGTAGCGCCCATGGACGAACGCTACGGGACGCCGTGGCCCCGGATGAGTGTGTGATCGGGTGTAGCTGATTTCCGGGAGAGGTCCAGACCATGTGACTTGTGTGTTTGTGGTCGTGGAGTGGGGAGGGGACTAGGGCAACTCCAGTAAGGGATTCCTGGACGAGATAGGCCGTCCGAAACGTGTGGTGTTTTATCTTTGTGATTGAGTCTAGGCATCGAGTCTAGTTTGGGGGTTTTGGTGTCCTTGTCTCGGGGTGAGACTTGGCGTTTTGTGCACTGGCGTGCACGGTCTTGTTTTGTGGCATTGGTTGCCGCTCTTGCATTGCATTGTAGTGTTGCATTATTGTTTGTTGCTTTAGCATGGGCTAAGGGGGATCGTTGTTGTTGTTGTTGTTTTTGGGAACTCGCTGAGTAATCTATGATTACTCATTCCCCCTTTACTATGCAGGTAACCTTAGAAGGGAAGGGGCGTTTTGCGGGGTGTGGAGGAAGAGGCCAGGCGTAGACTTCCGGTGTTGTTTTGCAAAGGACGAAGATCTTGTTTTCTCTTGTTTTGTTTTTATGGGTACCCCTTTTTCTCGTGTTTATGTACGTTGTGTATTTATGAACTTAAGTCGAGTTCCGACTCTGATTATTTATAAAAAGATGTTTTATTAAAATCCCCGTGGAACGCTGATATAGAGTTTAGTCCGAACTTAACACAACTCTTAACCAAAGTACGGGTCAGCGCTGGCCTTAGGCTGAGGTTGAGAGGGACGGTATTGTGGTTGGGCTGGTCGAGACTTTGATTTGTTTNAGTTCCGACTCTGATTATTTATAAAAAGATGTTTTATTAAAATCCCCGTGGAACGCTGATATAGAGTTTAGTCCGAACTTAACACAACTCTTAACCAAAGTACGGGTCAGCGCTGGCCTTAGGCTGAGGTTGAGAGGGACGGTATTGTGGTTGGGCTGGTCGAGACTTTGATTTGTTTAAAGTTTTGATTGGACCGACTTCGATGCTCGTCTAACTGTAACGCTTCCGGGTCGTCCCGGGTTAGTCCGGCCTAGGACGGTTCGGGGGTGTTACAGGGGGAGTGGGTGAGTATACGAGTATTCGTATACTCCCAAAATTTTTTACAAAATTTCTTTTAGCTTGGTAATCGAAAATTTTCGAAATTTTTAATAAAGACAAAGTTAGAATATCTCCGCTACTTTCGAAAAACGTAGATCCGGAATATCGCTTCCGCAGTAACAACTATTTAATCGTTTTTATAAAACTCGCATATCAAAATATTTTCGGAAAGAACTGGCGAGACGTCGCCTAAACTCTCAAAGAAAAATATTTCCCCAAAGTCCGTCCGAGACTATAAAAAAAACGAACGCTCGGCGATTGGCCCCGTCGAGCACGCTAGCCGTCCTAAACAAACGCACCGACCTATCGGTCCGCATACATCCGACGAGGATAAAATAGCGCGCTATAAAAGAAATCCGAATTTTTGGTCAGCACTTCCGGGCAACTTAGAAATTGTTCCCGGTGAGATGCTCGGTTCCAACCATACGAATCATATAAGCCGGGAACCTATCGCGGATTCTAAATCGGTATGGAATCAAGTTAAAATCGTAACGGGCAAAACGAAAGCCGACTAGTCATCGCACAGCCCCAATCCGAAAGTAAACCTAGGTCTTGCCCTAAACCCAACACACTGGTCGCTAACGTCTCAAGGCATGAATCGAGATCCTAAAGGCATGTCTCTTCGCCCACATCTAAACACTTGCGAAAATCGAAATCTCCCGAGTTAACGAATCGGACGATTTACACCAAAGAGTTAGATACGAGATGACAACTCTTATTCTTCCCTCTATATCTAACACAAAACACGAATTTCATACTTAGAAAATATTCTTATTAAGAAAGTCTCCGAATACACACCGCCCAGCGGTAGGGATTCAAAGCCACCAACGGCCAGTCCCGGAAAAACAACAACAAAATTGATAAACTAATAACATCACACGTTGAAGTCACCAAACGAAGGCTGATCGACTTCACCATCCACGTCCGAAATCCCAGGACCAACTTCGACCGAATCTGGCGACACCACGATGGGATTCCATTGATCCCACATGCGCGCCTTAAGGTCGAAAAATTTGGACTGCATATCTCTTTCCCGATTCAGGTTTTCCCGCCGCACGGAGAATTCCTTAGCAAACGAATACCCTTCGTTCTGAGTTAGGGATAACCCATGAACGATCCCGCGACATTCGCGATAATCACCATGCGCTCGTTGAACAGCTTCCGAATCCAAACAACCGGTTGCAAATCGCTCGCGGCGAGTCTTCATCTCCTCGGCAACCTCTCGCTTGCCCGCACGACGAGCACGACGAATCCTTTGGTCAGAAAGTTCCTTTGCACGAAGATACCTAGCCGCACACTCATCCTTCACGCGAGCAACCTCCCTCGCAACCACTTCTTCGGCTTGGTTGGCCTCGACCTCTGCCCGAAGACGAGCAACTTCCTTTTCGGCCATATTCGCTTGAAACTCGGCAAGGCGAGCCTCAGCGGAACGGTTGTCTAGGGCTCGGCTCATGATAAGGAAACCCTACCAAAGAAAAGAATTAACCGATACCATAAAAACTGCTCGAAAAAGAAAACGATAAACAAACGTACCTCCTTAGCTTTCTCGGACCCCCTAATAAACTCCGGGACTTGATCATGGTCGATGTCCGGGGAATGGGAGGTCGATGGTCCGCCCGCCTTCGTCCAGACGCCTTCTTCCGTCTGACTATCAAGAAAATCCTTTAGAATATTGTCGGGAGAAGCTGCGCGTTCAGAATCATCATCTTCGACAACCGGATTTTTATCCCTTCGGAAGCTTGATCTGCCACCCCTCGTCGAGGGAACATACGGAATGAACTCCCCGATAAACGGATCCCCTTCGTAATTCGGAGAATTCGCAAAGAGTCGAGATCGGAAGAGGGAAACCGCTTGGCAAACGCGTTGCGGAGAAAAGATGCACCAACCAACTTCACCAAGTTTGAGAGAAGTGGTGATGCTCCGGAGATCCGCGGGATACGGGGGCAAAGGGTTGGTCACTGCAGAAAAAGGATCTGTCTCCCTCGAGTAAAAAACAAAACAACTTCCATACAAAGGAAAGTTTATACGAAACTTTCACCGTATAAATCAAACCTACAACGGAAATACGTTTTCTATAAACACGGGCATACTTGGCATATCAAGCTCGACAAAGACTACTTGGCTATCGTCCGATCGCGCTTCACTTCAATGCCAAGTTTACAAACCGACTCGACCTTTTCGATAGCACGAAAGTGTCGCGGTTTAATCCTCTACCAAATACGACCTTGGCTGTGCGGCTGAACACAACCTTCACGCCAAGCCAATACATTCAACGGATAATGCAAACTTGTCAAAAATCTGTATTCTCGCGATTCACTCTATTCCCGAAGCAAGTTGCCTACAAAATCCGATGTATAAGAAAACGCTCGTACCAGAGCTCCTAAAGCCGTACGAATCTCGGAAGGTCAACACTTCACAAAGCACCGTAACGAAAAACGCTTCGTTCGGGGAAACAACTTACGCGACCCCTCGGTCCTAACTGCTCTAGCACAAATCATAAAACTACCTAACATCCAAACAAGAATTTAAGTTTTAATTGCGAATATCCGCAAACGAACCAAAGTTTAAAACAAAACCAAAATCAATCATTATAAAACCATTTCGGTTAAAACAAAACCCTCGCAACACCGCGCAACATCTTCGAGCCCGCAAACGTTCCGAACACGAAACGCGGCATATAAAATAAAAACCAACTTTCGGCACTGCGAGACGTCGCAGACGCCCGGAGATTAGTTTTTCGACACAAATACCTTCCTTTATAAAGTCATTTTCTTGGAAGACCTAACAGTCCGTTCGCGACTATAAAATTACGCAAAACTTCTTAACGTACGTATCCTTCGCGAAGGCCCAAACTACGTAAACATCTATCACTTAAAAATAGTTTGTTGCTGATCACAACGAACTCGCAACAGTCCTAAACAAACTTAAGTTATCTCGCAGAGATAGCTCTCGAACACCCGACACAAGGGTAATAGCGCTATAAAAGAAATCCAAACTTTTGGTCAGCNGGCATGAATCGAGATCCTAAAGGCATGTCTCTTCGTCTATATCTAAACGCTCACTCGATTTACTAAACATCCTAAAACGGGCAAACGAACAAGGCGATACACTAAGGGAAAAAGGAATGCGAGACGACAACTCGCGGACCTCCCTCAATATCAACTCATAATCTTCCCGCTACATTCATACGAATAAAAACACGCTCTTCAAAACGCAAACTGATTTTTAATAAAGCCGCAAAAGCGGCAGGGACTCAGAGCCGCACACGGGCAGTCCGAAAACTATAACGACCACGTTCGGCCAGATCAAACGGCCTACGAGGCTAATCTCAAGGCCGGCAAAGGTCCAGATACCATCAACATCAATATGCTCGATAATTCCTACACAACATGTAACTAGACCGTAAAGGTCTTGCTAGGAAACGGGTCATACGAACCTTAAATCCGAAACGAACTACGAAAGGCTTGATCCCCTCAAAAGGGTACGTAGGCAGCCTTCACAAGGCGCAGCCCTAATCTTATACGCTTTCCGCTCCCCGGAAAGCGGAAAGATCACTCTCAACGGACTTTTCCAACCATTAATTCCGCCTAATTTAACTAAAACTGGCAAACCACTCGCAAGAACCTTACGCTAGAAGCTCAAGATTCTAGCGAGCTGGGGGGCTAACTGTTGGTGTCAAAATCGGTCACGACGAAATCAATGGCTAAAAGTATCCGCAAAAGTAAAAATAAAAATACGTTTTATAAAACTCGAAAGATCATTTTATAAAACTCGAGAATTCGTTTTATAAAACTCGAAGAATCGTTTTATAAAACTCGAAGAATCATTTTATAAAACTCGAGGATGTTGGTGTCAAAAACCGTAATCTCGAAATCAACGTCTACGATAACTTCTGGAATCATTACTTTCTGCAAAAGTCATTTATTAAAACGGAAAGTCGTTTTAATAAAATTCGAGAATCGTTTTATAAAACTCGAAGAATCGTTTTATAAAATTCGAGAATCGTTTTATAAAACTTGAAGAATCGTTTTATAAAACTCGAAGAATCGTTTTATAAAACTCGAGAATCGTTTTATATAATTCGAAGAATCGTTTTATAAAACTCGAAGAATCGTTTTATAAAACCCAAGAATCATTTTATAAAACTCGAAGAATTGTTTTATAAAACTCAAAGAATCGTTTTACGAAACCGCAAAAAACCGAAACAAGCCGTAAAACGCGAACTAGTCACGACTAGTTCGCCCATGGGCGAACTAAGCCAAACCGGCTTAGTTCGCCAATGGGCGAACTAAGAGGCACTCGACTAGTTTGCCAATTGGCGAACTAAGAGGCACTCGACTAGTTCGCCAATTGGCGAACTAAGAGGCACTCGACTAGTTCGCCAATTGGCGAACTAAGAGGCACTCAACTAGTTCGCCCATTGGCGAACTAAGCCGGCCTGGCTTAGTTCGCCGATGGGCGAACTAGAGATTTCCCGGATATCCCGCGCCTCAATCTCCCGCATTCCCGATTTGAAACTTACGACACGGTCGCGTTCTGAACCACGGCCGAAACATCTCTCGTTCCATTTCGATCCAACTTATCGTTCGAGTTTTACGATAAAAACCGTAAAACTTCGTTTTCTCGATAAAGAACTCGAAGAAATCGTATAAAACGGTCACGGTTAAACGAAACACCGAACATTGCCTAAACTATACGATTTATTCGAGATTTCTCGTTGAAATAATAAAAACGTGTTTTTAGTAAAAAGCGTCGAGTAAATCGTAAAAAACGTATTTTTAATAAAAAATTCGAGTAAATCGTAAAACCTTACAATTAAATCGAGGAATTTATTAAAAACGATGTCAGATCAGGAAACGATCCCGTAAAAGTCGGAAAACGGATTTATCGCAAAATGGCATGGAAGGACCTAAAACGCGATAAAACCCATCTCGCGATCTTAACGGACTCTAACCCGAAGATTCGATAACGTTTTGACGGTTTACTCGCAGAAGGAAAATAAAGGCAAGTTTGAAGATAAATAGAAGATTTCCTCGGAAGAAAAGGAAGGATCGAGAAAAATGGAAGATTCTCGAAATACTCAAATCCGGCAAAATGGAAAGCTCGAACCGTCAAGGCAAGGAGTATATAAACCAGAGGCATAGGGCTGAAGAGAGGGACGAAATCCAGAGCTCTCATCTGAGACTTTCACAACTTTTCTAGACTTAGAATTTTCCGCACTTAGAAACTTAGGCTTTTTCTCGACAAGTTCGGTTTCTGTGACTCGCGCTCAATTACTAGACGAACTCGCCCAGGCAGTCAGCTCTACCAACTGAACTACGTTCGACTTGATCCCCGAAAGGGGTACGTAGGCAGCCTTTCATAAGGTTCAGTCCGAAATCATTCAAACCTTTTTTCCTATCTTTTTCCGTTTTTCGTTATCGAGCTGCGACTCGACTAGATCTAGGGTTTTATGTTTGTAACTCGCTGATGGCCCCTGCGGCCAAAGCCTTTTTAATTCCTTGTAATGACCGCAACGCTCGTACGCGAATCGGAAATAAGATCGACTTTCTTTATAAATTCGTTTTACTATGTTTTTCATATTTTTCAGCATTTATTTGGTTACTTGTCGTTGGCTTTCGCACAGATCCGATTCCTCTGGAAAATTAGGGTTTTCCTAAGTTTCCTTATTTAACGGAAATCGACAAGTCTGAATTTCGGTTCCCACACTTACGAGCTGGGGGGCTAACTGTTGGGGTCAAAATCGGTACGACGGAATTAATAGCCAAAACTCCCCGCAAAAATACAAAAGGAATAGTTTTATAAAACCCAAGGAGTCGTTTTATAAAACTCAAAGTCATTTATAGAACTCGCAGACCTTTTTATAGAACTCGAGAAGCCGTTTTATAAAACCCGAAGATCGTTTTATAAAACTCGAGAAATCATTTTATAAAACTCAAAGATCGTTTTATAAAACTCGACAATCGTTTTATAAAACTTGAGAAGCCGTTTTATAAAACCCGAAAAGCTGTTTTATAAAACCCGAAGATCGTTTTATAAAACTCGAGAATCATTTTATAAAACTCGAGAATCATTTTATAAAACTCGAAAAGCCGTTTTATAAAACCCGAAGATCGTTTTATAAAACTCGAGAATCGTTTTATAAAACTCTAAAAGCCGTTTTATAAAACTTGAAGATCGTTTTATAAAACTTAAAGATCGTTTTATAAAACTCAAGAAGCCGTTTTATAAAACCCGAAGATCGTTTTATAAAACTCGAAGATCGTTTTATAAAACCCGAAGATCGTTTTATAAAACTCGAAGATCGTTTTATAAAAATCGAAGATCTTTTTATAAAACTCGAGAATCGTTTTACGAAACCACAAAATACCGAAACAGCCGTAAAGCGCGAACTAGTCACGGGCGAACTAAGCCGAGCCGGCTTCGTTTTCCGATGGGTGAACTAGGAAACACTCGACTAGTTTGCCGGTGGGCAAACTAGAAACTTCCTGGACGTCCCGAGCCTCGAGCTCCCGCATTCCCGATTCGAAACTTACGTCTTTCGACACGGTCGCATTCTGAACCACGGCCGAAACATCTCCCGTTCCATCTCGATCCGACCTATCGTTCGAGTTTTACGATAAAAACCGTAAAACTTCGCTTTCTTGATAAAGAACTCGAAGAAATCGTATAAAACGGCGACGGTTAAACGAAACACCGGACATTGCCTAAAACATACGTTTTATTCGAGATTTCTCGTTGAAATCATAAAAACGCGTTTTTAATAAAAACGTCGAGTAAATCGTAAAAAACGCGTTTTTAATTAAAAAGTCGAGTAAATCGTAAAACCCTACGTTTAGCTCGAGGAATTTATTAAAAACGACATCAGATCAGGAAACGATCCCGTAAAAAGTTGGAAAACGGATTTATCGCAAAACGGCCCGGAAGGTCCTAAAACGCGATAAAAACCATCTCGCGATCTTAACGGAATCTAACCCGAAGATTCGATAACGTTTTGACGGTTTACTCGCAGGAGGAAAATAAAGGTCAAGTTTGAAGATAAAAGGAAGGTTTGAAGAAAAATAGAAGATTTCCGCGGAAGAAAAAGAAGGATCAAGAAAATGGAAAATTCCCGATATAGTAAAATCTGGGCGAAATGGAAAGACCGAATGGCCAAGGCGAGGAGTATATAAATAGGAGGTCTAGGGCAGAAGCAAGGGACACGATTTTGAGAGCTCTCACCACCAAAATTAGCATTTAGGAATATTTCCGTTTTCTGTTAGCGAGCTGCGTCTCAATTAGGGTTTTCGTTCTTAGATTTCTAAGGATTTTGCCGACGGCTCACGCAGCTTTGGCCTCTCTTTTGTACCAGTTCTTACGCAGATTCGGAATAAGAACATTCTTGCTTTCAATCTCGTTTATTTTTGTTTTAATTTAAAAGTTCATCGTTTTCTTAATATTCGTTGTGCGGTTCTGCAGATAGCCGGTTCTTCTGGAAACTTAGGGTTTTCCCGAAGTTTCCTTTTTTACGATTATTTGATAGTAGGTAGATTTCGGTTCCCGCATGCATCACCTAAAAGTAACAAATAAGATATTTAACTGGTAGTATATATACATTGTAGCTAAATTGTTATTGATATATTTAACTAAAATTGGGTATAGATTGATATGTCATATACGGTAGCATGTATTTTATTGATTTCTCAAAGCAGTAAACCATTGGATAGCTTACTCGCTAGGTTATACCTCTTTAACCATACCCACACCTTAGTTTATTAATATAATTAACAAAACATGGTCCCATTTTTTGGTGGAAAATGGTAGTGGACCACGAAAAGATCAAAGGAGATGCCACTGATTCGGAAATTGTTGACATGAAAGTTGACAAAAAAAAAGATAAGGAAGATGACATGAGAGAACATGAAGATGAGGAGGGCAAGTATGACATGAACTGGTGGCATAATTATGTCTGAAATAATTGTGTGACAGATGACAATGGGGGTTTAACGGTTAATGGGCGTAAGCATTCTGTTATGAGGGGTGGTAGAGGCCAAATGTTTCACAAACCGGTCAACGTGAGTCACTCCGTGTCGACCTCGTCATCTTGGTCGATTCCGAAATCAAGTGATTTCTCCAATTCTCTTTAAAATGCTCTAAAAACATCAATTTCTTCTAAAATACTTCTGAACCTATAAATATGCTTTAAAGCTTCTATAATATAATTAATAGTTATAAGAATACCAATATACCATGACTAAAATTGGGTCAAAATCTTGGTATATCAAACTCCCCCAGACTGACCCTTTTGCTTATCCTCAAGCAAAACAAATAGGCAGTCTCTCTGAAAAAGGTTTAAAAAGAACAAGGACTCACAGATTTAAAACTTTAAAATCATAACCTCTATAATATTGCAATTCACATCTAAGAAGTTCTAATCATAGAAGTTCAATATGCCATATCCTACCTTAGCAACCAGATTAATCTATCCATAAACTTAGCAAATAATATCTGACATTCCCCTCAACTAGCCTCATTTCTTAACATAAAATAAAAGTGCAGGTTTTACCTCGGAAGTATCGATCACATGATGCAAGGATTCTCAAACAACTATCTGGATCTGCAAGTAAAAGTTAGTTCCTATCTTTTCTCTCTTCTAATTTCTCTCTTGAGTCAAAATCTACTTCTAAGGCATGATTATTGACCAAGATTGGAAATGCTTCCATGAAACAAGCCTTAATTGTGGTTGCCACCAAGTCCTGATCACTTCTTTTTGACCTATATACAAGAATTGTGGTTGCCACCAAGTCACATTCAAATTCTTTTGTTAGAATCATTATGAATCAAGCCTTAATGGTTGTAGCCACCAAGTCATGTTCTGATTCCTCCTAAGTAAAATCCTAATAAACTTAGATTTTTGGATATTTTAAAATAAAATAATAAAACACTAAATCTACTTAACTATCTAGGGTCGAAAATAGAGAGAGACAAAAAGTGATAAATCTACACAAGGATTTACCTTCCTTGTTTGAAGAATCTGATCCCATATATACCAAGCCCAAAGACAAGCATTTTTATTAGGTTTAGTGTTGGAGGTCAGCTTTGGTTCCTTCAAAAAATCTAAGCAAGTGTGTATAGTTTATTGGTTTATCCACTTTATCATCTTTAGTACTATCTATAATCATTAGATCTAGAATGGTGCTAAAGAGTGGTTAGATGACAAGTATAAATCAAATAAGACAATCATCCCTTTTCTTGAGCTCAATATAAATATTTTTGAAAACAATTTTCATAAGACTCATAGCAAATAAAATATCAGTAAACCTATCCACAGACTTAAATTACACTGTCCCCAGTGTAAAACACTCGGAATTATGGCGACAGAAAATAAATAAGTACTTTATGTAACAAGGAAGAATGATAAACCTGACCGGACTAAGAATCGATAGATATGTTCGAGAGTGCATCAATCATTGCAGGTGATGGTCTGTCGATCGATATCTACTGTGACTCGTTGGTCGATGAGATGGTCATCTGTTCCTCCTTGGATCTGCTTTTTTTTTTAATAAAAACCTGCAAGTATGAAAAACGAAATATAATTAATAAAGTAAAAAAAAAACTAAAAGAAAAATTACCTAATAGTGAGTTGCCTCCCATTCAGCGCTTTGTTATACTCGTTTAGCTTGACTTCTGAAGTATGGTGAGCTATTGTGTGGAAAAACAACTAGTTGTTGGAAAACAAGTATCCACATCTTCTCTGTTGGTGCTGAACCAAGTAGCCATGAAATTTCTTGGGGCTTCATCACTTATGGCCCATCTTTCATCCATCTTTGCAACTGTGTTTGAGATGTTTTGTAGTCTCTCATCAAGACTCTCAATGTTGATGTTGTGCCATTGAACCTCATCATAAACATGCATTGTCATTTCTCCCAATGTCTTTGTAACGACCGTGACCCATGAGAGGGGGGGGGGATGGCCCATTTACTTATATAATTAAAATCCATGTGTAGGTTATTTTGTCCCACATTAGAAGTTTAGAAAATTAACCTCCCTTCCCTTCCCCTATATAATAAACTTCCCCCTTCTCTTTTATTCTCATCAAGTCAAAGTATTTCTTTCTGTGTGTCAAGTTGTTGAATTATTTGATGACCAGTAACTAAGTAATTTTCTGACAGGAGTTTCGGTCGGGTACCCGGGCGAGTGTTTGGGCAATAGTTCCGGTAAGTTTATCGCCTCTCTATTTCTAGTTTTGAAAAGTTCTAGTTAGAGGAATTTTTAGTTTAGGAAACCGTCATTTTAGGAAAGCTACTATTTTAGAAAAGTTGTTATTTTAGGAAAGTTTCTATTTTAGGAAGGTTTCTATTTTAGGACAGTTTCCATTTTCGGTAACTTAATTTCCTGAGACTCTGAGCCTAAGTCGTTGATTCCGTCGTGTTGAAGTTGACGTCATTTGACCACCTTCCGTTGATCATTCCAGCGAATGACTAAGGTGAGGGCTAATCCGCTTAAATCCCGAACTAGTTTAGTACTACTATTATGAAAAGTTTAGTTTCGAAACATGTTCCGTATCTGTGAATCGAATATGTTTGAGAGTCTTGTTATTTATTATTATTGATTGTTAAACCGGACATAGGATAATAGAGGATTCAACGGTTGTATGACATGGTTGATGTTAAGAATGCTATATATATGTATATATACGATTCCATGTGTGAGAGATTGCGGGGGTGCAGAGACGTTTGTACTAACGACGCCTTGTTTGAGGAGATTGCGGGGGCACATAGACGTCTGTGCTAGCGCCGCCTTGTGTGGAGATTGCGGGGTGCAGAGACGTTTGTACTAGCGTGCCGTAGAGATTTCGGGGGTACGGAGTGGACTACTGTACCAGCGACGCCTGTAGAGTTATATATGTATATCCGTATGAGGAGATTGCGGGGTGCAGAGAATAGCTATGTACTATCATCGCATTAATTGTTGTTGTATGGTGGTCTAGGCATATGTTTGTTCTTTGAGGTGTAATAGACACCGTGATTGTCTCATGCTAGAGCTAGGCCTACATAGTCGTAGTGCTATGTACTGAGTCAGTGGTTTGTGGTTAGCATCCTATACCTCACTGAGTGACTCCCCTATTACTCACCCCTCTTTCTTCCCCTTTTTCAGGTGATACTGACGATCGAGTGTGATCATTTCGGACTGGTGCTTTTGGGAGTTTTATTTATTTATATTCAGATTTATGCTTTTATCGATATAGTTTTTAGATTTATAATGTGATTTGGATTTATGGAGATTGGAGATGATTTATGTGATTTAACAAATGGAGATTTCAGACATTTTTATTTATTTTATTATTTTGGAAAATGCGGGTGTTACAATTTGGTATCAGAGCGGGTTCCATCCCGGCTCCGACCCGGGACGGAGATTTATGGGACGTGGATTTCAAGAATTTTCAATGTTTTTAGGATTGGGAAATTTTGGAAAAATAAAAATTGTAACATCCACATTTTCCAAAATAATAAATAAATAAAAATATCTGAAATATCCATTTGTTAAATCGCATAAATCATCTCTAAACTCCATAAATCCAAATCACATAATAAATCTCATAAAAATATCGATAAAAGCATAAGTTTGAAAATAAATAAAGAAAACTCCCAAAAGCACCAGTCCGAAATGATCACACTCGATCGTCAGTATCACCTGAAAAATGGGAAGAAAGAGGGGTGAGTAACAGGGGAGTCACTCAGTGAGGTATGGGATGCTAGCCACAAACCCCTGACTCAGTACATAGCACTACGACTATCTAAGCCTAGCTCTAGCATGAGACAATCACGGTGTCTATTACACCTCACAGAACAAACATATGCCTAGAGCATCATACAACAACAATCAATGCGATGATAGTATATAGCTAATCTCTGCACCCCGCAACCTCCTCATACGGATATACATATATAACCCTACAGGTGTCGCTAGTACGGTAGTCCACTCCGTACCCCCGCAATCTCTACGGCGTGCTAGTACAAACGTCTCTGTACCCCGCAATCTCCACACAAGGTGGCGCTATCACAGACGTCTATGTGCCCCCGCAATCTTCTCAAACAAGGTGTCGCTAGTATAGACGTCTCTGCACCCCCGCAATCTCTCACACATGGACTCATATATATATATATATATATATACATATATATAGCATTCTTAACATCAATCATGTCATACAACCGTTGAATCCTCTATTATCCTATGTCCGGTTTAACAATCAATAATAATAAATAACAAAACAAGACTCTCAAACAGACTCGATTAACAGAGACGGAACATGTTTTGAAACTAAACTTTTCATAATAGTAGTATTAAACTAGTTCGGGATTTATGCGGATTAGCCCTCACCTTAGTCACTGGCTGGAATGATCAACGGAAGGTGGTCAACTGACGTCAACTACAACACGAGGGAATCAACGACTTAGGCTCAGAGTCTCAGGAAATAAAGTTTCCGAAAATGGAAACTTTCCTAAAACAGAAACCTTCCTAAAATAGAAACTTTTCTAAATTAACAACTTTTTCTAAAATAGTAGCTTTCCTAAAATGACGGTTTCCTAAACTAGAAATTCTTCTAACTAGAACTTTCCAAAACTAGAAATAGAGAGGCGATAAACTTACTGGAACTATCGCCCAAAAACTCGCCTGGGGACCCGACCAAAACTCTCGTCAGAAAATTACATAGTGATTGGTCATTGAATAATTCAAAAACTTGTCACACGCAAATAAATACTTTGACTTGATGAGAATAAAAGAGAAGGGGGAAGTTTATTAAATAGCGGAAGGGAATGGAGGTTAATTTTCTAAACTTTCAATGTGGGACAAAATAACCTACACATGGATTTTAATTATATAAGTAAATGGGCCATCCCCCCCCTCATGGGTCACGGTCGTTACAGTCCTGTTGAGTGATTCAGATGTGACTAGCTATTCCTGTAACATCTTTCCCTGGTCTGGTACGGACTCGGTATCGATCGCTGCGACTGATGCGCTGTCGTTCATTTCTGATGTTGTGTCATCAATCGATTTGACCTTGGTATTGTTGATCGATTCTCGAGTTTCAGGATACATGCGAGTCTTGTCTGAATTTTCCTTACTTCCTTCTGCAGCCACTCTATTCCTGAGTGTAATCCACTGATGCTATTGTTAAAAGGGAAGAATATCTAATCACATCTCTTGTCCAGCCTATCCTCAGTAGTGTTCATAGCCTTATAAATTCCATCAATGATCTTGTCAACTTCTGCTTTTGTATAGAATTTATGCGCTGGTAGCTTCTTTGCATCGATCGATATACCTCTATGTGTGTCGATCGATGTTGACGATGGTAGGTAGAAGTTGAGTTGCATCTGAATGGTGGTGACTTCTTATTGCAAGGCAGTCATCCGACCGTACAAAATGTGTAAGTACCGCATAAATGGGGACATGTAGTGATCATGCTCATCTTCGCAGATCTTCATCTGGTTCTCGATGTTCAAAAGCTTGGCATCGATCGATTTCATTGTGTCTGTGTCGATCGATTTGCCTTTATCATGTTGACGCTTCTCTTCGCGGAACATATCCAAAACATGTTGTATCCACTCAATCTTTGTGTTTAACCAGTTGATGTTGTTGTTAAGAGGGTGATAGTTTCTTCAATCCTGGCGTCTAGATATGCCTCGTTCCATGTAGCTATCTGTTCCGTCAACATCCTCTCTCATTCTTTGTTGTCGTTTGTGTCGATCGATGCGTCCTTAGTGGCATCGATCAATGTCGCACGTTGTGTCTTCATAATATCTAGTTATGCTTCCATCTCTTTCATGCGCGTAGTCAATCCACTGATGCTTCCTTGCAGAATTACATAGACCGTATCCAGATTGTTGTTGAGCTTACCCACAGCTTCTACCTGGCAATCACACATGCAACCAATCACCTCGTTGATTTTGTCTTTAGTGTAGAGTTCTGGTTCCAAAATAGGTCCATAAGTTATACTACTGTCTAGCGTTACACCTCTCTTCCTATCGATCGATGCACAAGGGTCCTTGTGGATCGATGATGCTTCGACTGTGTCGGTTGATGGTTGTTGCATCGTACCTAGTTGTTGCTAAAAGAGGTTTTCTGGTCCATTGGCCATTTGAAGGATTTCTACTATGTCTTCTTTGGAAATGATGTCACTCAAATGTTTAACCCTAAGGAGTGAATTACTCTCTCAAATAAGAGGTTCAGTCGAAGTACTTAGGGATCGAATCCACAGGGAACTAGAGTCACAAAAGAATTAATCCTAAGTGATTAAGCTAGGCTAAAAAAATGTTTAAAACAATAAAATAAAAGTTGGTAGCAATGGTAAGTTGCTGAGAAGATGGGTTTGAAAACAATAATAGAAAATAGCTAGATTCAAGGTTACTATTCAGAAAATCAGGTTTATAAATCTATGGATGTTTTAACGAATTGCTTGCAAATATATGAGGACTTCAATCCTTAGACAAATCTATAGCTGTCGCTAGTTAGACTCATCCATTGATCTGATTGCCGACAATATCGATCGATGTTGCTATCGCTGTATCGATCGATATGCTTTGTCGTCGATCGATTACTATAAAGGAGTATCGATCGATATAGCATCGGATCGAATTGAAACTGTCTCCACCCGAGAGCATCTATTAGAACGCCTATCGCACGTGCCTAATAGAGTTTGAGCTTAGCCAAATGATTTCAGGATAATGACTATTAGATTAGTCACTCCATAATCATACTTCTAGGTAGCTAATCTAGAAGAAGCACTAGGGTTCATTTGGTTAATGAATATAACAATTCAACACACAATAGTTGGGGCTAATCCCTCATAACTATTTGAACCCTAAATCTAACAAATGAATCTACTCAGACATAGCCAAGTGATACATAGCAAAAGAATAAGATGAAAAGAAAATGCTTTTATTGCTAAGTATAGAATAGAATACAAAACTCTTAATTTCTCTTTTTTTTTTCTAGGGCTCATAGGCATAACTATAAATACAAGTACAATTAGGTTAAAAAACTCGTCAGGGGCAATCTTGTAATTTGGTGAGAACTTGGGCTTCAAGTTGGCTAAATAAATCTTGCTCATCATGCTCTGTATCGATCGATGGTACATGGTGTACATCGATCGATGGAGTATCTCTACTTCAACTTCTACGGAAGCGTCATCGATCGATTACACAGGGTGTGTATCGATCGATATGTATCTCTTATGTCGGATCTTCATAGTCATCTTGGAAAACTCTTCTTTAAGCACCAAAAGGCACCTAAATCATCACTTTACCACAAAATGCTTCTGAACCTGAAAACATACCTAATAGACTACAAAACATAGATATTTATTATAAAAACATAGTAATACTATGACCAAAAACGGGTCAAAATCATGGTATATCAACTCCCCCAGACTTAACCTTTTGCTTGTCCTCAAGCAAACATTAAGTCAGTCTTTGAAAGAAGTTTAAAAACAGCAGGGACTCAATCAAAATCTCAACTTTAAAATCATCACCTCTTACTTTGTTGCAAGCCACATCTCTTATCTATCAACTACAGAAGTACATTATACCATATCCTAGCTTAGCAACCAAATACATCTAGCCAATCAACTTAAACATTCCTTGTCTGTCTATCCCCTCTACTGATTTCATTTATGCTTAAAAATAAAGGTGTAGGCTTTACCTTGGGAGTATCGATCAAGGAACACATGGATTCAACTCAAACAAGTTTCAGGCATTCTCATCATGGTTCCATTTTTTCTCTCTTTATCCCCCTTCTCTGAATCCAAATATCTCTCTCTTTTACATCAATGCCAATGAAAAACTAATGTTCATCTTATTGAGTTTTCTTTTTCTTGACTAGTATAAGCGAATAATGGGGTCTTAGGTAATGTACCCCTCCCTCTCTTTGATCATTCCTTCGATTTAGAATAGTGGGGTCATAGGTAATGTACCTACCCCTCTGCCTCTCAGGAAATCATTTCAGTCTTTTCTCTTTGTGGGATGCCGAAGGGAGGAGAGAAGGAAACCAAATTTTTTGAGACTTTTACCTTCCAGACTTGCAGGAGGATTCCGATTCCAAGTATACCAAGCCCCAAGACAAGCAGTAGATGTCAGGTTTAGGTTGGAAATCAACTTTGGTTCTTCCAGACAATCATGAAAGTGATGTCATAGGTGATCGGTGCTCCACTTTAGCATCTATAGTAATTTCTGCAATCAATAAATCTAAGAATGGTGCTAAAGAGTGGTAAGATAAAAAGTAAGACTTTGAATTTTTTTTCCCTTTCTTGACTCAATAAAACAAATTTTTGAAAACTTTGTAAATAAGATCAAAAAGAGGTAAAGTAGCATCAGTAATCAACTCCCCCCAGACTTAAATCATACACTGTCCTCAGTGTAAAATCAGTCGGAGTTAGAGCATAAAAACAAATGAATGTGTAACTGATATCGAAATTTAGAAACGATATACCTGACCGATATAGGTATCGATCGATGGTGAGTCGCCATCGTCGATCGATGCGTGTAAGTCTGTGTCGAGCGATATCAACTGGTTCAGGTATGGATCGTGTATCTATCTTCCTAAAAACAAATAAAAACGAAAAGAATAATAAGTAAAAATAAAATAAAATGAAATAGTAAAATACCTAACAGTGGGTTGCCTCCCACTCAGCGCTTGTTTAAAGTCAGTTTAGCTTGACTATGGAAGTATGGTGGCTAATGAGGTGGGTTGCAGGTACTTGTTGGGAAACAAGTGTCCTCCTTGTCTTGTGTTTCATCAAACCATGATGTTAGAAAGCTTCTTGTGGCCTTCTCACTTCTGGTCATACTAGTCTTCAAACCATAAACTTCTGTTTGGATCCTTTCTAACCACCCCTCTAAGTTGGCAAGGCTGTACTGATGATGTCCAAGCATTCTGTAGATGTGTTCTGTTGTGCGCTGCATGGTGTCGTGGTGTGTTGGATCGTTGGTCGATTCTGGAGGTTGCATATCGGTCGATGGTTGGGGTATCTCATCGATCGATGGGGATGGGTCAGGTCGGCTAGCGAGCTATCTTTGGATATCTTCTACCTCCTTCTGAGTCCCTTTTGTTCTAAGTTCTAAACTTCGAACATCACTCTGCACTGGGAACCAATACTTGTCCAGTAGATAGTAATCTTCGTTTTCACAAGCCTCAATTGATTTGTAGATCTCGGCTGTGGTTTCTTCAAGTTCTTCCCTGGTACAGAATTCTGGAGCACGGGTATCGATCGATGGACTGGGTTTGTCATCGATCGATAGCTTCTGTAAGTGGTGCTCGATCGGGTTAAGTACAGGTGTATCGATCGATGCAGGGGGTTCCGTATCAGTCGATGCCTGTGTCCGAGACTTCAGTTGTGCGCGCAAGGTGTTGACTTCTTCTTGTAGGGCATCTCGTTCCTTTCGTACTAAGTCATTGCTGCTGGTCTTCCATAGCATATCACCTCGAAGTCTTGATAGTTCTTTCTCATGTTCATATGGCATGGCTGCTATCTTCCAGTTGTGATCGCTGGTGAGGCCATCTAGCATGTAGGTGACTTCTTTCTGTGTGTAGAGCTTGCCATCTGGAACTCCTTTAGCAAACTGATCAGCATATCCTGGTAGACAGAAACAAAAGCGACCAAATACTGAGGCAAGTTTTCCATATCTTCTTTGGTGACAGGGATTATGTCTCCGTTTACTGCTCTTGCATGGCCAGATTCATCTCTGTAGACTCCATATTCATCTTTTTCTCTAAAAAGAAACGACGTTCTCCGTTTTGGAAGGCTCTCGTCCCATACTCTCGGTGCGTATCGATCGATGCTAGTCTCCATGCATCGGTCGATGGTCGTTTTCTCTGGTGCGGGTTGTTTTCGATGATAGGTCCATTGGCCATCTGAAGGATGTCTGCAACATCTTCTGTGGAGATTGGAATGATTCTCCTATCTATGGCTCGTGCATGACCATCTGAATCTCTGAAAATACCAAACTCATCCGGAATTAGTGAATTTATATCAAATTTGGATGTTTGTACCTCGGATGGTGTTGTGGCAGGATCGGTTGGTGGTCTGAGATTGATATCGACCGATGGTGAAACGTAGTCGTCGGTCGATGGCTTGTAGATCATGTCGGTCGTTGGCTTGTACTCCATGTCAAGCGATACGGGATCTGCAGGTTGGATCGCGCTTTGGAGAGGTTCTATATAGACTGCAAAGCTTTCGTGATAAGAGCTGGCCCAGCTTCCAATCGAGTAATCTCTATCTCGTGGTTCGTGTGGGACATAGACTGGTTTGCAGTAGGGTTCCTCGCTCGTCGATTCGAACCGTCGTTTGTGCGATCTGGGGTAGGGCATATCGATCGATGGACCAGGTGTCATATCGGTCGATGCTCGTCGGATGAAGGTCGGGAATGGAGGTTGTTCTTCATCTTCTCGGAGTAATCGGTACTCTATAGCTCTTTCCTCCTCATAATCTTCATCATACTCCTCCTGAGTAGTGATACTAGCAAGCTCGGGCATGTAATGATCGTTTTCCCACTCATCTATGCGAAGATCGGTTTCTGGAAACCCGTCTTTGATCTTCTGGAACTCCTTATCGATCGATGACCATGTGGTTCTGTCGGTCGATGGGTTGGCACTGGTATCGGGCGATGGGGTAGGGTTGTCATCGGTCGATACTGCTTCTTCGGTTTCATAGTCTCCCATAGAATCAAACTCGTGGGCACAAAAACAGGTGGCTACGAGTGTTGAGCTTGCTGATCTTGGAAACTTGATGATTGGGACAGGGTTGTAGTGGACGGAAGGGTTGATAAGGGTTAGGCATTGCTTGTTGGTGTGGAGGTCACAAACGGCTCCAACTGTGGCTAAGAATGCTCTTCCAAGTAGTAGAGAAGTCTTGAAGTTGAGCTTGTTGGAGAGGACATGGAAATCTGTAGGAATTAGGGTTTCTCCAATCTGTACCTCAAGGTTTCGAACTCCAGAGCTCTGTTGAGAACAATCCACAAAGATGAAATTCTCGTCAGAAGACTCTATCTTCAGACCTAGATGGTCTGCCATAAGCTTGGGTAGGATGCTAACTCCAGATCATGTGTCACATAGGGCACGGTGTCACATAGGGCACGTGGAAACTCAACACCTTTAATGGAGCAAGGTATTGTGAACTTCCCTGGATCACTCTTCTTCTCTAGTGTTATCTTCTTCTTGAGGCTATCTCTGACTTGGTTAAACATCCTCCTGATGTCTTCTTCTGTCTCCTTGGTTTCTCTAAAGAACATCCACAATCTGTGTGAAAAGTAGGCTTCTTCAAAGGGTTTCTCTCTAGGTATGCTGAGGAATCTTTTTCTGAAGCTTGACAACTCCTTCTCATTAGCTTCTCTTTTATAAGGCTTGGGTGTCTTCTCTTTCCTTTTTCTGAGAATTCTTCCCTGAGTTTCCATTTTTATCTCCATGGACTCAAAAATATCTGTGGGCCTCTCTTTTAGGGCTGCTGTAGGGTTTCTGGTGGTGTAATACTTCTCTCGGAAAGCGTCAAGGCGTGCACTATCAATCTTAGGAAGCTGCACTCGGCGTGTGGGTACTCTGTATCGATCGACACTAGCTGGAGTGTGTCGGTCGATACCATGGTCTTCATGTCGATCGATGACATGGTCATCATGTTGATCGATGACAGGGACGGGAGGATGTGGGTGAAGTGCTGTGAAGTCGGCGTGAGACATAATCTTGACGGAATTGCACTCCCGAGGGTTTTCGTCTGAGTCTATCGATCGACACTCGTCAAAGTCTATCGATCGACACTCGTCAAAGTCTATCGATCGACACTCGTCAAAGTCTATCGATCGACGCACTAAGGGTGATATCGATCAATGTTGAGCTGGTGATATCGATCGATAGTAGTCGTAGGCGAATTCTCTTTCACTCTCATCTTCAGATCTCTAAATCTCTTCTACTACCTCTTGCCAGAATTCATCATCCAAGATGGCATTGGTGTTCTGGTTAGGGGTGAATTCCTGCTTCTTAAGTGCTTCTCCTGTCTGAAACACCTGGGTATCTAGCTTCTTCACATGGGTGCTGAGGGCGTCTATCTTCGTGGTGAAGGTGTTATAGACAGAGTCTATCTTTCCGTTGAAGTTCACCTCTAGCTTCTGCTGACTCTTAAGTATCTTGTCTACCAACTCCTCCAGTTTAGAATCTTGGGTGGGTGGGTTTGGGTTGGTGTAGAAGGTACTTCCAAAGCTTCTGTTGCTGTTGGGGTTGCTGCTGCTGGAGTTTGTTGGCTTCTGGGAACTCTGGTTGAAGTTGCTTCTCTGGCCTGTGAAGTTTCTGTATCCTCCTTGGTTATTAGGTCTCTGAAAACCTGCTCCACTGATCCAGTTAACATCTTCTTCAATAAGGTATGCATCTTCCACTGAACAGATCTTCTTGGTTAGGAGTTTCTGAATGTTGTCTAGCTGAGCTTGAACTTCATTGATGTACTCCTTTCCAATGGATGATGTAGTCTGCGTCACAGTGTTCTTCGTGCTATTGCTGGTAGCTAAGTTTTCAATCTCACTGGTGGTGAAGTTACCATCACTAGCTGTATCAAGAAAGTGCAGAGCAGTTTCACTTTGTTGAATCCGTGGTGTGGGCAATCTCACTAGTAGGATTTGAATCTGTTCCAAGTATCCTTGTATGACTCTTCAGGGTCTTGGGTGAATGTAGCAATTTTCTTCCTCCAGTCTTCAGCGCTTGAATCATCAAAGAAATTACGCAGGAAGGCGTGTTTGATGTCACTCCAGGTGGTAAGGGAACCTGGTGGTAGTTGTCTCAGCCACTGCAAAGCTTCTCCATATAGAGAATACTTGAAAAGCTGCAGAAAAGGTAGTCTTGAGGAACTCCTATTGCTTTGACTAGGGTTACAAGATCCTCGAACCTCTCCAGATGGTCCATAGGATGCTCATGGGGCAAACCACAAAAAGGGAATTGTCCTACAAGTGAGTAGTACTGCGGCTTGAGCTCAAAATCTCCTCTCTGAATGGCAGGAGGGAGGATGGCTGATCAGTTGGAATATAACTGATCCGGACGGTTGAAATCAGCCAAGGTTCTGGTCTCTTCTACAGGTTGGATGATGCCTGTAGGTGCAGTGTCTTCTTCAGTAATGATCTCCTTCTGATCATTCAGCTTCTGACCTGATGCATTACGCAGGTGACCATCTTGATCACGCAGGTCTCCTTTCTCATCGGGTATGAGAATCATAAGCGCTACCATGTCTCGCCGGTTAGTATCGATCGATATAAGATAAGGTGTATCGATCGATGTCAAGTGAAGGGTATCGGTCGACGAACGGTGGTTGTTGTCGATCGATGTGGTGGTGTGGGAATCGGTTGACGAACGGTTAGTCGTCGGTGGAAAGCGCGTATCGGTCGACGAACAGTAGAGGTTGTCGATCGATGAGGTAGTGATAGTATCGGCCAACGAACGGTTGTTGGTCGACGGTGGAAAGCGGGTATCGGTCGATACTGTGGTGTTGGTATCGATCGATGTGGAGCGTAGATCTTTGTGGATGCTACGTTCTAGGTAGTTGGGATCTTCTGAGTACAAAAGTTGCTCGTCTTTGTTGCTTCTGGTACTGCTGGGGATGTACCTGAAAGAGACAAACAAAAAGAAAAAATTTTGTGTCAAAAGATAGAAAAATAAAAAGTAACAAATAACCTAGACTGAATCAGATTAAATCTAATAGTAATCTTAGTTCCCCGGAAACGACGCCTAATTTGATGTCACTCAAATGTTTAACCCTAAGGAGTGAATTACTCTCTCAAATAAGAGGTTCAGTCGAAGTACTTAGGGATCGAATCCACAGGGAACTAGAGTCACAAAAGAATTAATCCTAAGTGATTAAGCTAGGCTAAAAAAATGTTTAAAACAATAAAATAAATGTTGGTAGCAATGGTAAGTTGCTGAGAAGATGGGTTTGAAAACAATAATAGAAAATAGCTAGATTCAAGGTTACTATTCAGAAAATCAGGTTTATAAATCTATGGATGTTTTAACGAATTGCTTGCAAATATATGAGGACTTCAATCCTTAGACAAATCTATAGTTCTCGCTAGTTAGACTCGTCCATTGATCTGATTGCCGACAATATCGATCGATGTTGCTATCGCTGTATCGATCGATATGCTTTGTCGTCGATCGATTACTCTTAAGGAGTATCGATCGATATAGCATCGGATCGAATTGAAACTGTGTCCACCCGAGAACATCTATTAGACCGCCTATCGCACGTGCCTAATAGAGTCTGATCTTAGACAAATGATTTCAGGATAATGACTATTATATTAGTCACTCCATAATCATACTTCTAGGTAGCTAATCTAGAAGAAGCATTTGGGTTCATTTGGTTAATGAATATAACAATTCAACACACCATAGTTGGGGCTAATCCCTCATAACTATTTGAACCCTACATCTAACAAATGAATCTACTTAGACATAGCCAATTGATTCATAGCAAAAGAATAAGATGAAAAGAAAATGCTTTTATTGCTAAGTATAGAATAGAATACAAAACTCTTAATTTCTCTTTTTTTTTCTAGGGCTCATAGGCATAACTATAAATACAAGTACAATTAGGTTAAAAAAACTCGTCATGGGCAATCTTGTAATTTGGTGAGAACTTGGGCTTCAAGTTGGCCAAATAAATCTTGCAATCACGCTCTGTATCGATCGATGGTACATGGTGTACATCGATCGATGGAGTATCTCGACTTCAACTTCTACGGAAGCGTCATCGATCGATTACACAGGGTGTGTATCGATTGATATGTATCTCTTATGTCGGATCTTCATAGTCATCTTGGAAAACTCTTCTTTAAGCACCAAAAGACACCTAAATCATCACTTTACCACAAAATGCTCCTGAACCTGAAAACATACCTAATAGACTCCAAAACATAGATATTTATTATAAAAACATAGTAATACCATGACCAAAAACGGATCAAAATCATGGTATATCAGGAAACTTGTAGAATTATCCCATCCATAGCTCGTGCGTGACCTTCTGGATCCCTAATAACATCAAATTCATCTGCTTTTAGAAAATCATCAATAAAATAATATCTAGTTAAAGAAAAGGTTTTAGGGTTAGCATCGATTGATGTGCTTGGTGCAGCGTCGATCGATGGTAGACGAGAGGTGGTGATCTTTGTCTGGTTGAATGTTTCACTTGTTGCTTTGCCATGATGATCTCTGTAAGTGGTTTCTCTCTTGCTTTGTCTCCCAAAGGTTGTAGGTGCTTGCATCTTGTCTGATTCTATGGTATTAGACATCCTCTTGGTTGCAAGACCTCTTTTATAGCCATCAGGTTCCCTAGTAGGAATTGAAAAAGCTTCAAATTTCCTGAAGTCAGTGGCTTCAAAATCGATCGATGTGCGTTTTTGCGTGTCAGTCAATTGTTGATGTCGGTTTTCCTGATGAGAAAGAGTATCGATCGATTCTGGTATGTCCGCATCGATCGATTTTGTGAGCTTCGTCTTGTTGATTGGCTGTAGGAGTCTATCTTTTGTAAGAATTGCATGGATCTCTCTAGCATACTCCTCATCATAATCCTCATCATGCTCTTTTTGTGATCCTCTGATTCTGATATGATTGCAATGTCTATTGCAAAACTCTCATGGAAACCATTGTCTTCCCAACTGCCTAAAGAGTAGTTATTCTGCTTGTTGCATGTGGTTTGAGAAGCAAGACTCGGATAGTAGTGATCTGGTAGGGCTCCATTTGTTGACTGTCTGTCGATTGATGTGTCTTGATGTGAATCGGTCGCCGGCTGGTTGAGGGAATCAGTCGATGACAAAGAGTGTGTATCGATCGATTCGGAATATTCGGTTTCATATTCTGCTTCACAATGGCATGCAGCGAAGAATCCGACATCTCCAGTTTCTATAAGGTGTACATGTTGCTTAACAACACAAATATGATCATAAAAAAAATATTTGGATCAACTAAAGTAAGACAAAACTTGTTAGTATTCATGTCACAAACTGCTCCTCTTGTGGCCATGAAAACTCTTCCAGGTAAGAGTGAAGAATTCTAGTTCAGCTTGATATCCAGGACATGAAAATCTACAGGAATGAGTGCGTTACCAATCTGCACCTCTAGGTCTCTGATTTTGCGTCCTGATTTCCTCTTAAAACAATCCACAAAAGTGAATGATTCTTTGGAAGGTTCTACCATCAGACCCAGATGGTCTGCCATGACCTCTGGTAGGATGCTGACTGATGCTCATGTGTCACATAGTGCATGTGGGAACTCAATACCTTTTACTGAACATGGTATTGCAAACTTCCTAGGATCACTCTTCTTCTTCAATGTGAACCTATGTTTCATCCTTTCCCTGACATGATGAAACCTTCTCCTAATATCCTCCTTAGTGTCCCTGGTTTCTCTGAAGTACATCCACAGTCCGTGGGTAAAGTAAACCTCCTCAAAAGATTTTTCCAGTGGGATCCTGATGACTCTCTTAGTGAAACCATCCATCTCCTTCTCATTGGGTTCCCTTTTCAGGTGTTTTGGAACCTTCTCTTTCCTTTTCCTCAGGGTTCTTCTAGTAGCGGCCTTGTCAATGTCCATAGGCTCTAATGTAGGTTTGGGAGGGTTGGTTGATGGTGGTCGGAGTGCGTTGCTTCGTGATATGTCTATTGGGGGCAAACACAGTCGGCATGTGAGAGAGGTGCGTCGATCGATGGTATCTGAACTCTGTCTATCGATGACATATTCTCTCTGTCGATCGACGACTGGCTCGTGATGTCGATCGATGGTGGAATAAAAAGGGCTGGGTGGATGCAGGTGTCTTTCCGCGAACTCCTCGTGAGTCAAGATCGGATTTCATTGCACAATTCAGTCGACTCAGTTGGTGTCGATCGATCTGCATGAACTTCTGTTGATCGGTCCGTGTCGAATACCATCGATCGATGTGCACTAGGTGGCGTCGATCAATGCAAAGGAAATTCATCGGAGTCGAACAAGTTTTCCTCCTCAAAGTCATCCTCTTTGATCTTCACATGTCGAATTTCTTGCAAGAAATCATCATCTAGTATGGCCTTGACATGGTGTTTCATTGCTTCATCCCCTTCTTGCTTCCTAAAAGCTTCCATAGTCTGAACCACCTGAGGCTCAAGCTTCCTTACCTGAATACCCAAATAATCAATCTTGGTGTTCTGATCATTGTAGATGGAATCAATATTCCCATTAAAATTCACGGTTAGCCTTTGATGTCCTTCAAGAACATGATCAAGCATGGCTTTAATCTTGCTCTCTTGAGTCTGTGGTGGTGGATCCTGGTAGAATGAATTTTCATGACCCTTGTTGTAATCCTGAGACCTCTGAAATCCAGTTCCTCCAATGTAATTCACATATGGTAACTTTGAATCTATATCCTCTGCAGCTTCAGTTGAGCAAACATATCTCATAAGTAGCTGGTTGACACTATCCAACTTAGCTTTTACTTCATTCATCTGTTCTTTCCGAAGGAATGCTACAGATTTCTTCCTTTCAGAATCAATGTTCTTGGTGCTGCTGCTGTTTGCTATATTCTCAATAAGCCTCACAGCTTCTTCTAAATTCCTGATGTTTAAACTCCCATCGCTTGATGTATCAAGAGCCATCTGATACTTCAAAGCAACTCCTCTAAAGAATATGCTGATTAGATGCACCTCATTGAACCCATGGTGTGGACAGTCGCGCTGGAAGAACTTAAACCTAATCCAAAAGTCTTTTAAAGACTCTCCAGCTTTTTGTGTGAAGGTAGCAATCTTTCTCCTTAGTTCTTCAGCTCATGTTTCATCAAAGAAATTACGCAGGAACACATTCTTGATGTCAGTCCAGGACGTAAGAGATCCTAGTGGTAGCTGCTTGAGCCAATGTGCAGCATCTCCAGCCAGCGAGTACTTGAAGAGCTTGCACAGTAGGTAGTCCTGAAGGACTCCTGTGGGAACCGAAATCCACCTACTGTCAAATAATCGTAAATAAGGAAACTTCGGGAAAACCCTAAGTTTCCAGAGGAACCGGCTATCTGCAGAACTGCACAACGAAGATTAAGAAAAACGATAAACTTAGAATTCAAAAAAGAAAAACGAAATTGAGAGCAAAGAGGTTCTTATTCCGAATCTGCGTAAGAACTGGTACAAAAAGAGTAGCCGAAAAGTCTAAGATAGAAAAACCCTAGTTGAGACGCAGCTCGCTAACAGAAAACGGAAATATTCCTAAATGCTAGTTTTGGTGGTGAGAGCTCTGAAAATCGTGTCCCTTGCTTCTGCCCTAGACCTCTTACTTATATACTCCTCGCCTTGGCCATTCGGTCTTTCCATTTCGCTTAGATTTGAGTATATCGGGAATCTTCCATTTTTCTCGATCCTTCCTTTTCTTCCGCGGAAATCTTCTATTTTTCTTCAAACCTGCCTTCTATCTTCAAGCTTGACATTTATTTTCTTCCTGCGAGTAAACCGTTAAAACGTTATCGTATCTTCGGGTTAGATTCCGTCAAGATCGCGAGATGGGCTTTTATCGCGTTTTAGGACCTTCTAGGCCGTTCTGCGATAAATCCGTTTTCCAAATTAGTACGGAATCGTTTCCTGATCTGATGCCGTTTTTAGTAAATTCCTCGAGCTAATCGTAAGGTTTTACGATTTACTCGACGTTTTTATTATAAACGCGTTTTTACAATTTACTCGACGTTTTTATTAAAAACGCGTATTTACGATTTTAACGAGAAATCTCGAATAAATCGTATAGTTTAGGCAATGTTCGGTGTTTCGTTTAACCGTTGCCGTTTTATACGATTTCCTCGAGTTCTTTGTCGAGAAAACGAAGTTTTACGTTTTTTATCGTAAAACTCGAACGATAGGTCGGATCGAGATGGAACGGGAGACATTTCGGCCATGGTTCAGAATGCGACCGTGTCGAAAGACGTAAGTTTCGAATCGGGAATGCGGGAGATCGAGGCTCGGGACGTCCAGGAAGTCTCTAATTCATCCAACGGCGAACTAAGCCGGCTGGCTTAGTTCGCCGGTGGGCAAACTAGTCAAGGGTCTCCTAGTTTGCCCATCGGCGAACTAAGCCAGCTTGGCTTAGTTCGCCGGTGGGCGAACTAGTTGCGATTAATTCGTGTTTTACGGCTGTTTCGGTTTTTTGCGGTTTCGTAAAACGATTCTCGAGTTTTATAAAACGATTCTCGAGTTTTAAAAACGATCTTCAAGTTTTATAAAACGATTCTTCGAGTTTTATAAAACGATTCTCGAGTTTTATAAAACGACCTTCAGGTTTTACAAAACGATTCTCGGGTTTTATAAAACGACCTTCGGGTTTTATAAAACGATTCTCGGGTTTTATAAAACGAACTTCGAGTTTTATAAAACGATTCTTCGAGTTTTATAAACCAATTCTCAGGGTTTTATAAAACGATCTTCGGGTTTTATAAAACGATCTTCGGGTTTTATAAAACGATCTTCGGGTTTTATAAAACGATCTTCGGGTTTTATAAAACGATTCTCGCGTTTTATAAAACGATCTTTTTATAAAACAATTACATTTCTGCGGGGAGTTTTGGCTATTGATTCCGTCGTACCGATTTTGACCCCAACAGTTAGCCCCCCAGCTCGTAAGAATCGTGGGGTTCTTGCGAGCGGATCGAGCTCGTTTGCCGAGTTTGGTAGAATTAGGCGGAACTTTAATGGCCAAAAGTCCAAGGCTGAATAGTAAAATTTTCCCTATAAGTATATGGAGTGAGTTTTTCAAGTTCTTCACTCATTCTTCCATAACTTGCCTAAGTCTTAGGAAGGCTTCTCTCTACTTTTTCCTTTGGATCCTTCTTCTTTCGACTATCCACTATGTCTTCCGGATGGAAAGTTTCAGATTATGCTCATGCATCAATTTTCGATCCGAGCGACCTTGATTTTTCCAGCGGTTGTCCTCTTCCCAAGCCGATCTTTCAACGTTTTTTTACGACCAAGGAAGAGTTCACAAACTACTGTTTAGCCGTGAGCGCCGCGGAGGTGCCGCCTCCGAGTTTCTGGGTTCCGAAGAAAGATAAACTCGGAAGAAAACAGTTGGAATGAGCACGAGCACTGTTGGTTCTCTCAGATATTTGAGAAATATCTATGCGATCCCCGAGTCAGTTCAGTTTCGCCTCCCTGTCCAGGGCCAGGGTGCCGAGGATCCGCCTCCGGGTTATGTTACGTGCTACGAAGCCTTTCTGTTGAACTGCCAGCTATGGTTCCCTATTCCTTGAGCCATTTTCGAATTCTTGGATAGGTTCGGAGTACCATTCGGCCAGCTACGCCCTAGTGGCTTACAGCACCTTGTCGGGATTCTGGTGTTGGGATACGAACGCGGAATGTCCCTTGATGCGGATTATCTTTCGGCTATGTTGACATTCAAGGGAAGAAAGGGCGGCTTTTACTTAGCCCCCCGGTGGGACATGACGGTTATTGGCGGGCTTGCCTCGAATGATCACAATTGGATTTACCGATTCTTTTATGTCAAAATCGACAGCGCATCGGTGGAGGAGAGTTGTATTCCTTTGATCAGGGCTGCGTGGGCGACAAACGGTATTCTATTGACGTGATATCCATATCCCTATAGATATACAGTAAAACCTCTATAAATTAATAATGTTAGAACTTTGAAATTTTATTAATTTACAGAGATATTAATTTACTAAAGTTTCCTATTTAGATTTTTTTTTTCCATTGTTATTTACAAAATAAAAAAAATCTATTTGATTTTAGCATATGTACATTATTTAAATTTTAGAAATTTAACTTTTATTTTCTTTTATTATCTTATTTGGTGTATATTTTTATATTTCATAGAATTGTTACATGGTTTTCGATATAATTAACTAAATATTATCAAAATATATTGAAATTTTTGAAAAATAAAAGTATTTTATAGTAAATATATACTATCAAAATATATTGAAATGTTTAAAAAAATAAAATTATTTTTATAGTAAATATAAAATCAACAGTAGAATGTTAGATTGTACTTATATAATATTATATATAGATAGATTATTAATTTATGATTTTAGTGGGACCATATATTTACATGGCAGTTTTAAAAATATTATTATCTTATTATTTTATCGATTTGTGTCATATTTTACACCGGCCCAAGTTGGGACCGGTAAAATTTATTAATTTACAGAGATTATTAATTTATCGAGTATTAATTTATAGAGGTTCTACTGTAGGTTTTAACTTTTTCGTTTGTTTCGCAGTGCCTGCCCTCCCGAGTCCGATGCTTGAGGATTTTCCGGAGGTTATGAATCTTCTACGTGGCGGCCCACTTCATTGGGGGTACTTTTCTCCGAAAAGGATCCATCGTGCCGTTGCCTATTATTCGTCCGGTTCTTCTCGTGACGGTCATGCTGGTTTTAAGGCGGGCGATGATGCGGAGGAGAGGGAAAGGTCTAGATCTCCGCAGGACAGAGAAGTTCCGATCGATCGCGGTCGGGAAGCTGACGAAGATATCAATATCGAAGATCTTATTGACTTTTCGGCCTCCGAATTTGATCCGGCCGAGACGTCATCCCGAGGACCAGCTGACACACCATTTGCGAAAGCGTCGAGTCTTTTTAACAAGGTTTGCCAATTCTTTGTTATTATGTATATATATTTTATGAAGGATGTTTGTTCCGTTTTGCAGGGTCTTCGCTTTATGAGCAAAGCGGTGAGCGCGAATAGTGCGGAACTTCGCAGGGCCGAATCTAGGGTTGCAGCAGCAGAGGCGGAGGCTGTTCGTATCAGAGGGGAGATCGATGCCAGTTTCTCTCGTGCCCAGGATTTGGCTGCAAAGGAGGCCGCTCGTGTGAGAGAGGAGTATGAAGCTGAATCTCGTCGAGGCTTAGAACTTTCTGACACGATGGCTCGCCGTGCTCGCAGGGCAGGCAAAAGAGAGGTTTCTGCGGAGTTGATGGCTCGGCGCGAGCGGTTCGTGCCTCTTTATGTGGAATTTGAAGATGCGCAAAGAGCGAATGGAGATTTCCGCGAGTGTCGGGGCGTAGTTGGGGGTTTGCATCTTACCCGGGAACCGGACTATTCTTATGAGGCTGCGATTGCGAAGCAGAAGACACGTCTAGCTAAGAGAGAGAAGAAGAAGAACGAATCCGCCAATCCTGGGAAGCATATGTGGGATCAATGGAACCCTATTGAGGTGTCGCCGGATTCGGTCGAAGTTGGACCTGGGATCTCGGACGTGGATGGTGAGGTTGACCAGTCCGCTTTTGACGACTTCACTATGTGATGTTCTTGTTTTTATTATTTCGTTGTTGTTTGTCTGGGACTGGCCGTTGGCGGCTTTGAATCCCTACCGCTGGGCGGTGTGTATTCGAAGACTTTCTTAATAAAATATTTTCTAAGTATGGAATTTTGTATTTCGTTTTTAGATGTAGAGGGAAGAGTACGAGTTGTCATCTCGCATCTAACTCTTGGTGTAAATCGTCCGATTCGTTAACTCGGAAGGTTTCGATTTTCGCGAGTGTTTAGAGGTGGGCGAAGAGACATGCCTTTAGGATCTCGATTCATGCCTTGAGACGTTAGAGACCAGTGTGCTCGGTTTAGGGAAAGATCTAGGTTTACTTTCGGATTGACGCTATGCGATTACTAGTCGGCTTTCGTTTTGCTTGTTGCGATTTTAACCTGATTCCATACCGATTTAGAATCCGCGATAGGTTCTCGGCTTATACGATTCGTATGGTTGGAATCGAGCATCTCACCGGGAACAATTTCAAAGTTGCCCGGAAGTGCTGACCAAAAATTTGGATTTCTTTTATAGCGCGCTATTTTATCCTCGTTGGATGTATGCGGACCGATAGGTCGGTGCGTTTGTTTAGGACGGCTAGCATGCTCGACGGGGCTAATCGTCAAGCATTCGTGTTTTTATAGTCGCGGACGGACTTGGGGAAATATTTTTCTTTGAGAGTTCAGGCGACGTCTCGCCAGTTCTTTCCGAAAATATTTTGATATGCAAGTTTTTTAGAAAAGCGATTAAATAGTTGTTACTGCGGAAGCGATTTTCCGGATTTGCGTTTTTGATAGTAGCAGAGATATTCTAACTCTGTCTTTATTAAAAAAGTTCGAAAAATTTTTGATCACAAAGCGAAAGTTCTAAAAATTTGGGAGTATACGGATACTCGTATACGTACCCACTCCCCCCCCCCCTGTTTTGGAAGGAGGGATAGCTGAACTCGCTTTTTAGGCGAGCTGCCTACGTATTCCTTTCGGAAATCAAGCCATCTCGTAGTTCTGATTGTTTTCACGAGTGTGCTTACTCGGCTGTCGCAGACTTCTCAATCGCTTCAGTTGCAGGATCGATGTCTTTATCTGGGATTGTCTCCTCCGGCTGGGTAGAAGCGATGGGTGCGGAAACTTCTGGTTTCTCGGCCGTTGCTTGCTTTGGGTCGTCTTCTGCGGGAGGTGACGTGACCTTTGCCCGTTTTGGTTTCACGGTTGCTACCTCCAATTGCCTCAGCTTATGTTCGGCTAGGAAGCAGGTCCGTGATTGTCTTTGGCATCCTCAAATTACTGCGACTCCCGTAGGCGTTGGTAATTTGATGCCTAAATGATAAGTTGACAGAACCGCCTTCATGGAATTTAAAAACGCGTTTTTTACGATTTACTCGACGTTTTTATTAAAAACGCGTTTTTTACGATTTTAACAAGAAATCTCGAATAAATCGTATAGTTTAGGCAATGTTCGGTGTTTCGTTTAATCGTTGCCGTTTTATACGATTTCCTCGAGTTCTTTGTCGAGAAAACGAAGTTTTACGGTTTTTATCGTAAAACTCGAACGATAGGTCGGATCATGATGGAACGGGAGACATTTCGGCCGTGGTTCAGAATGCGACCGTGTCGAAAGACGTAAGTTTAAAATCAGGGATGCGGGAGATCGAGGCTCAGGACGTCCAGGAAGTCTCTAGTTCGTCCAAAGGCGAACTAAGCCGGCTGGCTTAGTTCGCCGGTGGGCGAACTAGTCGGGACGGGATTAGTTCGCCCACCGGTGAACTAAGCGAAGCTGGCTTAGTTCGCCGGTGGGCAGTTCAGTCAAGGGTCTCCTAGTTCGCGTTTTACGGCTGTTTCGGTTATTTGCGGTTTTGTAAAACGATTCTCGAGTTTTATAAAACGATTCTCGAGTTTTATAAAACGATCTTCAAGTTTTATAAAACGATTCTTCGAGTTTTATAAAACCATTCTCGAGTTTTATAAAACGACCTTCTGGTTTTATAAAACGATTCTCGGGTATTATAAAACGACCTTCGGGTTTTATAAAACGATTCTCGGGTTTTATAAAACGATCTTCGAGTTTTATAAAACGATTCTTTGAGTTTTATAAAACAATTCTCAAGTTTTATAAAACGATCTTCGGGTTTTATAAAACGATTCTCGCGTTTTATAAAACGATCTTTTATAAAACAATTACATTTCTGCGGGGAGTTTTGGCTATTGATTCCGTCGTACCGATTTTGACCCCAACAACTCCCTTAACTCTAATAGGAGCAGAAAGATCCTTTAACCTCTCAAGATGGTCTATAGGATGCTCATGTGGCAACCCACAGTAGGGTATATGTGCCACAAGTGTGTAGTACTGGGGCTTCAACTTGAAATTTTCCCTTTGGACGTCTGGAAGACGAATAGCTGACCTGTTGGCATAGTATTGGTCTGCATGGTTGTAGTCTGCCAAGGTCTTGGGTCAAGTGGCCTTATCAGTATCAGTTTCAGGGATTACATTCCCCTGAGTATCCAGTTTCAGACCTGTTTCACTACGCAGATGACCTTCCTGGTCATACAGGTCTCCATTCTCGTTCGCAGTTAGTATCAGAGGCGCAACCATGTCTCGCAGCTGAGTATCGATCGATGTACGATGCGTGGTGTCGATCGATGTCGAGTGATGATAATTGGTCGACGAAGGGTTATCGGTGTCGATCAATGTGAGAGCGAGGTCGGTTGTCGTCTGATGAGAATCAGTCGATTTGCGAGTGTTGCTATCGATTGACGTGGAGCGTAAGTCTTTGCGGATTGAACGTTCCAAGCTTTCTAGATCTTCTGTAAAAAGCAGTTGTTTTCCTTGTTGCATCTGGTAATGTTGTGCATGCACCTGAAAATCAAGAAAAAAAATTAGCACAAGATGAAAAGAAAAAGAAAAAGAAAAAGAAAAACCTAGAATTATTAGACTAAATCTAATGGCGATCAAAGTTCCCCGACAACGGCGCCAACTTTGATATGTGCTCAAATTACCCTATGGAGCAACTTACTCTCTCAAATAAGAGATCTACTGCAGTACTTAGGAATCGATCCACAATGAGATAAGGAACCACTTAAATCTAATCAAGCAATCAAACTAGGTTTATATTAATAGGAAAATCGCAGTAAACAAGTAGACAGAAAATAAGACAATTACTCGACAAGAATATAATGAGGGTTTTGAACTTAAATGGAAAGGTGTTAGACTTAGGTATTTTATTCATATCTTGGAGATTATAATACTATAGGTGCTAATTAGTTGTTTGCATGGTATTAAATAGTTTAACTATCTTAATAACAGATTTACTAAACTTTCGCTTAATAAATAAGTCTATTGACTAGAGTATTATCGACCCAAACAAGAATGTCTGATCAATAACAGTGTCGATAGATTATTCTAGAGGAATATCGATCGATACACTTTACTCGACGTCGATCGATTTCCAATGGGAATATCGACCCATGCGGCTAGTCAAGCATTACACGCGAGTTAATCTATACTCACTATGGATTCTCTAAATCAAGTGTTTGCCTTCTCTCTAGTAAAAATCCTAGCTTAATCGGGATGTATTCAAGATTATCAGTATTATCTAAGAATGGTTAAACAACCTAACAATCCAAGATTCAGGTTTCTAGTTAGCAAGTCTAGAAAATAAGCATTAAGAACATCCTATCAATGAATACCACAACAAGCGATCCTATAGTTGGGGCTAATCCCACTGACCTATTTAAACCCTAATTCTAACAAGTGAATTACTGAGACATGACTAAGCAATTCATAACACAAGCAAGGTAATAAACTGCATAATTATAGATAGATAGAAAACAATGGAGTTCCAATCACAAATCTCTCTATTGATCTTCTCTCCCAAACTATAAATCCTAAAAACCTTTGCTGTGAAAAGAATACAAAAATCTTTTTCCCTGTCTCTAAAACTTTGGCAGAGTATATAAACTTAGGTTAAAACTCGTCAGCGGTAAAATCGTAATTTGGTGAAGTTTGGACTTCAAATCAGCTGTCTCGCGAATTAGTTTTCCACGCCTTCGGCATCAATCGATTATGCAGAATGCATACCGATCGACGTGAGTCACTCCGTGTCGACTTCGTCGTCTTGGTCGATTCTGAAATCGAGTGATTTCTCCGATTCTATCTAAAATGCTCCAAAAACATCACTTTCTTCCAAAATACTTCTGAACCTAAAAATATACTTACAAGCTTCTAAATATAATAAATAGGTATAAAAACACCAATATACTATGACTAAAATGCCAAGCCTTCATAATCAGATATCACACGGTTAAGTTGGCCAGAAGTGTACAACGATCTTTCCAATAATCCATCTGCAATATACAATAAACATCAACACATTTAAAAAGAAGCAAAATCAGATGATACAGTAAATTTGATGTAAAAATCTAATCCATTAACCTTGATTCCAAATCTTAGGGTAATAGCAGTAGCAACATGACATGGCAAAATAGTCTTATCAAACCCACCAACATAGTCTTTGTACAAGAGTCCAAGAATGTCAGGATTATCTTGTCGGGAACGAGACGAACGCCTGTTACAAAGCAAGAATGTTCAGCTACATATACTCGGGTTATAAACTTTGTAGATTAACCTAATGGTGTAGCTCTAAGCTTCCAAGTACAACATTCTAACCAAAATTTTACACGTAACAACTCAGGCGTAGATTTAACCACAACAAAATCAAGCTTTTAGACAACTTAAAAAAGTCTTCAGACTTGTCTCCAATGCATCTTTTCATTCAAATGTCTTGCACACGTTAAAGTTGAATGAGCTCAAGTTCACCATATTCTGTGGAGAATCTCTTTTATGTGTCTTTAGAACAGTGACGTAACTCATCTTTGTAGGAGATCCCTGATCCTCTTCTACTTGGTCTGGTGGAAGCCCATATGACGTAAAGTTCTTGTCATCAGATGTTGCTTCATCAGAATCATCGAAGTAATCAAATCGATCACCCTCTTCATCCTTATCCTCATCATCTGCAGACAATGGATCCTCATTTTCTTAGGTTTCTTCTGGATCTTTGCTAGCTTCTTCAACCCCGTTTTTCTCCACTTTAAACTCTACACCTAGTCTAACATTTTTTACTTTGTGAAGACACAAAAATCCTTGAAACTGACTATTGTTTCTTACTTTCACAAGAGGTGTATCTATGTTTTCCTTGAACAGACTACATTTTGGAAAAAAAGTACGCCAGCTCCAACTTGTGGTCTGCAAAATTAACTTCGTCATCCTGATATATGATTTTCACAAAATCCTCATATCTAGTTTTCTCGTTAGCTGTGAGTAATTTACTACATTGCTCATTGTCCACTTCAAAAAATCACTTTTTCCTTTTGAAATTCCACTTTCCATAGACGAGAATGATGTGATCCATGTTTCTCTAAGCAATAAGGATTGAAAAAAGAATTGAAATCACCATGAAAGGGAATAACTCGATAAGGAAGAAAAGAGGGGTCAAAGAGATGATGACAGTTACAACAATTAGACCTAATTGTTGTCTTAATCCACTAGAAATAAACCAAAGTTGGAATTGCAGTAAACTGGGTTTAATTTCGAAATAATTTAGTTTGGTTTACTAAACCCCATAATTCAGTCAACAAATATGTCATTTGTAAAATAAAAAGTCTGCAACTTAGTAAGTCAAAAAGTTTGCCGCATATGTAAATCAGTTATATATCTCTGTCATAAGAAACTAAGCCGATCGCAAAAATCTACAATTTATAACAAATTGGCGGTGTCATTCGACATACATATTTCAAAATTTGGTTTTCTATACAAATCGGACAAATAACTCTACTGTAGAAAGAAATCTGACATTTTTTAGAAAAACATGCCACCACTTTTATGATAGATTATATTTTCTTATCCGATTTAGAAAAAACACTTTACGTTCGATAGATTTATTTTTTCGGTAAATAAATCTGCCGATAATCTAATTTTAAGGGCAATAATTATTATTTTTGGAATAACTATAGCCAATGACAATTTCGACCAGAAAAACCTTCTAATAATTTTGAAAAAAAAAAGAGTCATTTTAGCAATAACGCAATTAATTAGAGTCATTCTAAAATTTTCTCCATCCCCAACAATATTGCAATAATCATAGAAAATTATTAACAAAAATGGACATTGCAATTTTTCTGTTGCAATAGACATATTTTCTTGTAGTGCATACCCATGAGCTGGTTCGATTTGTGGTAACAATTACTGGAGGGCCCAAAGTGAGAGTGGCCTCACTCAGGGCTAGAGAGTTCTCCGGAACGGATGTCTGGGATCCATCGTTGGTAGAGATGTGGCTTGGTTTGCCGATGGCGGTGCTGCTATATTGAGTTGGAATGACATTCATCGGTTTGGATCAGTGTGTTGTTGCGGTTAGATTCAATGATTCTAGAATCCATTTTAATTTGGATGATCTTTGTTTGGGCTTTTAAGTCAGAGATTACTTTTTATCTTCTCCATACAAACGGTATTAGATTGGGAAATCTAAAATCCACACTCAGAATTTCAATGTAAATAGAGTAAGGTTTAAGAGAAATTATGAGAATAGATCTCTTAAGTATATCTTTAAGATATTTTGCTCGAATTGGATGAATATTATTGACAATAAATATGATGAATGCAAGATAATGCAGCTGAAGAAAGTATTTTAGGTGTCAAGTGAGTTAGTCAAAAAGCATATGTCAAATAATGATCTTGGCTCATTTTTTATATTGTTCGGCTCGCTCTGATTACTCCGCGTATGTAGGACACACGTGTTGTATCTTGCTCTGGAGATCTCGACATGTTATGTGACAGAGTGATCACAAGATAACCGGGTCATGGTTGTTATCCATAAACTCACAGCTCACTACTTCAAACTGCGAAGTAGCCCTATGGACCAGAATAGCACCTACGGATCATGGTTTCTTTGAAAATATAGTCTGTTTCAGTGGGATCTTTACTAGCCTGGATTTATGTGATAACTCAAGTGGTCCAAAATTCACTAGCCAAAAGTTAATTACTCAATTCGTGCTCAGCTAAAATTCTATTGTAATAAATCTACAAGTACAATTCTACCAATCAAACAAAAATCCAAAAAATAGGATTTCTTACTGGAATTATTTTTTAATCAATACATATTATATTAACTTTTGTATAAAAATGCAACAATTATTTTCCCCCAAAACACTATAAGCTAATTTGCGAATCTTAGAAAACTTTAAAGTATTTTTTTTCTAAAATAGTTGCCAAAATTCAATAATAAGATTCCATAAAAAAAAAAAGCTAATTTTAGAAAATGTTTACGTTCCGGTATTGTTTCAAATATTACGGCTAAAAAACTGCAATCAATACAATTTTAAATCAAATAATTATATATTTAAAGAGAAGTTATGAAAAGAGCGAATAAATGGTTCGAACCCCCTATATATATATATTCAGCTCCATGAAGCTCATCTCTATAGACTCTTTCATTTGCTCTTTTTCTTGGTTTACAAAGATTTTCATTTCTTCAAATCCATTTGCTCCGTCAGCCACCAATCTCCTCCATGGCTCCAATTGCTGTCGGTAATGTTTTACCAGACGGAAAAATCTTTCTCTTTGACGAGAAGGATCAGCTCCAGACTGTCTCTGTTCACTCTCTCTTGGCTGGTAAGAAAGTCATTCTCTTTGGGGTCCCCGGTGCTTTCACTTCCGCCTGCAGGTAAATTTGTAGACATTACCTTTTCATTGTAATGGATCTAAGCTAATGGATCCTTTGTTTCCACTTTTTTTTTAAATTATTTATCTTTCCTTTTTCCATGAATTAGCTTGCAGCATGTCCCTAGTTTCATTGAGAAAGCGGATCAGCTGAAAGCAAAGGGCATCAATGAGATAATTTGCTATGGCAGTAAGTGTTAGATATGTTTCTATGTCATGTCGTTTCTTGGGTATCAAATCTGTGATCTCTGTGTAAAGTTTGTGTGGTTGGGTAAGTATTTATAAGACATCATTTGCATGGATTTTGTTGCAGTGAATGATCCATATGTGATGAAAGCATGGGGAAAGACGTTCCCAGAGAACAAGCATGTCAAGTTTGTCTCAGACGGCTCAGGAGAATACACAAAGCTTCTCGGACTCGAGCTTGACCTTAAGGACAAGGGTCTTGGTATTAGAACAAGGAGATTTGCTATGTTGCTCGATAACCTCAAGGTGACTGTCGCCAACATTGAATCCGGCGGCGAGTTTACGGTTTCCAGCGCCGAGGATATTCTCAAGGCGCTCTAAGAAACGACCATCTGAAAGTATAGGATCTCTAGCCTGATTTTCAGAATAAGAAGTTTGCATAATAAATTGGTTTAGTTGTTTATTTCTTCTCTGTCAGTTAAAATAAAATATTGGTTTTGGGTGTTTTGCTTCTAATCTACTGTTGAAAGTTATCATTTAACTTTTGAACCTATTCATAACTAATCATTTATTAAAATATTAACTATATATTTTATTAAAATCGATTCACTAATAAAATCGTCATGTACAATTCTAATAAAACAGAGTTTAACTATATAAATTCAAAATGCATGTATGTTTTTAAACTATACTGGGTTTAATGTTTAATATTTTGGTGGCTCACATTTTTTTAATAAAACTTACACTAACCATTTAATGACTATGTTTTCCTTCATGTCATTTATTATAGTTAAGTAACAATATATTTGTGTACTAATAAAATTCAATCCAACTACACATATGCATGGAATTGTAAATCATTAACTAGATTTTGACCCGCACATCTACGCAGGTTTTATTTTCGTTTTATATACATAAATATTTATTTTACATTATTAGTGATGCTATTCATATATTTAAATGTTTATAAAATTATTTCAAAAGCAATAATTCTATAGTTCACATGTTAATAATAATTGTTTCAATCGTTTCTTATTATTTATTTATCTTCTTGGATTTGTATTTGATTATTAAATAAACTAATATATGCATGTTTGAAAATTATTTTATATTTAATTTATACTAAATTAGCAAAAAAAAATTCTTTAGATAATATAGCATTATATATATATTAAATTTTATATGTTAACTTTATACATGTGTTATATAACTACTAATGTTAACATATTCTTCGTATTATATTTTTAACGTTAATAATTCATATTGATGAAAATAAAATAGATTAGTTTATCCATTTAATACAATTTTATTATAAAAGATAGATAAAAAGGATAGAGATTTTTTATATAAAAATAACTAAATATATATATTAATTTATATTCTTTACTAATTTGAAATTAGTGAAATATTCACATAAATTTCTAAAAGTTAAGATCTTGTTAAATCTTTTTCAACAGTTTTTTTTTTAATTTTGAATACATATATATATAAACTTAAAAGATATCAAAAGATATTATGATTAAATTAGTTACAAATATTTTATTATTAGATTTAATGAAATACTTATAGTAAATGTTTCTAGCGATAGTCTATTTTCTAAAAAATCACACATGAATCAAGGTCATGACTTCTGTTTTAATATAAAAGATGAAACTATTATACATATGCATAAATTGAGTGAAATTATTAGTATATGCAATTAACCATTTACTTAATAAGCCAAAATAATCAATTTTGTGATACTAAGTTTAGGGTGTTTTTCAAAAACAACCTACAAATTCAATTTAACCCCAAAACCAACCGCTTTTTTTTCTCATTACTATTCACCTTTGAAAACCCTAATCCCTCCCTATATTTTTGAATTATTTACAAAATTGCCATGATATATTTATTTCAAAAATGCTAAAAACCCTATTACACCTTAATAACTTCTTCTTATTTACAACAATGCCTTTATCATAAATTTTGCAACCACCATTAACAACCATTTTTTAGCTCTTTAAACCTCTAGAATTCAATTTTCAACCGCTTTTCTTGTATTTCTAAGCAAACAAATCTTCATTTCCTCTCTATTTTTCATCTAGAAAACTCTCATAAACTTCATTTTCATAAGCATAACTTCATATTTCGAGTGTACTCTGTCGTGAGTCGTCAAAGTTGCTTCTTTTTGCTCATATTTGGAGCTTGGACGGTGTAAAAAGGTGGAAACGAGCTTTACAGCAGAAAAGGTACATATTTACATGGTTTTCGTCATTTTTCAGATCCGTGTCGCGATAGTAGACTATATCGTATGTCTACGCATATGTGTAGGCTTACGCTGCGGTCTACAAGTCAACATACATGTTAGTTATGCAATTGACCAAAATAACTTTTTTTTTGTAAAGAAGACTTTTCTGGAAGTCTACGTCATTACCTTTGATAACAAAAACAAAAAATGAGGTAGAGTTATAAAGAAGTCTACGTAAAAAAGTTAGTTTTGCATTTGACCGAACTTTTGACTATTCAAAGTAGACTTCCTCGACAATCTACAGACTGTAGGCTACCCTAGAAGTCTACAAAAAGTCCATTTTGTGTTTGACCCAAACTTTGACGCCGTTGAATAGGTTAGTTTTGTATTCGACTAAAATGTTAAAAAGTTGACCAAAAAGAAATAAAAGTGTAGACTTCAATTTCAGTATACTAATTCCAGAAAAAAAAGATAGACAACACATGAAGTCTACTATTTTATTTTGGTCAAATGCAAAATGAACCCCCTGTATTTGAGGGTAGACTTCGTGATATAAGACTCGGGTGGAGCCTTTGGAAGGTGGTGGTGATGGATCCTCAAGCTGGCTTTCTCGCACTCTCTTGAGAACAAAGGATGATCGAAGTGATGAACACTTAACCCGAGGTTGATCAAGTGGGGATGGGGTCGAACAAGCTGGCTATAACGCACTCTCTTGTTGGACGAGTTGATGAAGTAGATGATTGACTCTCTCAATCTGGTGGGCTGATTGACTCTCTCAATCTGTGTTCTTCAAGGTTGATGAATCACACACAACCTATAGGACCACGAAATCTATAGAAGAACAATGAATCACACACTGAATTTCTAAAGACCAGATTTATGCAAAGACAAACTTTGATAAAACAAAATAAACTACAATGAAGACTAGACAGAGCTTATATAGGCTCGTGCCGTAACTTAGCTATAAAATTTAAAACAAAGAAAGAAGCAAACAAATATGGAAAACTGAGCAAACTAGCCGTTGGAAGATATCTTGGATCCAAAGGCTTTCTTCAAAGGATTTGATTCTGGTTTTGTATCTGGACGGTTTGAGGGTGTAGGTAAGCTTCTTAGGAACGTCTTTAATGCTCAAGGCTTGGTCGAAATCCTTGTATTCATGGCTTGAAAAGAGCTGTTGGGAATTGATGGCAAATGATCCCAAAAATAGCTCCAAAGATGGCAAGTCTGGTCTTGCTTTGATCCGTTTGTTCTGCTGAGTGATGGCGCATCTTAGGACTCTTAGAAAAGCAAGGAATGCTCCAAAAACGCAGCAGCTTTTATGGCTTGGTCGTTGGTCATTTATTCTCCAAAGTGTGAATGCTTCTATTTTTGGAAAGCTCCCAAACAATAAGATCCTCCTGATCATGTGGGCTCTGGTGCATGGTAAGAACTCTTCTACTCCTCCTGGATCGTTGGATATACTTCTAAGATGATTATAAGCCTCTCCTGGTCGCCATTGTTTGGTTTGACTAAGATTGAACCGGTGAGATTCCAAATTAAGCAATTGCAGAACTGGTTTGATCGGTTTGGAGAAATTGATCATATCTTCCAATTTCCTTGACCATTTCTCGTGATTTTGGGCTCTATAGATAGCTGATGAACTCCTCTTGACTTCTATGATTGGATTTGTCTCGGAACTCTTCTTTGTTGGGCTTGAAACAACTTCTAGACTCAGATACTCGCAGATGAATGGACTGGAAAACCTCTGTCTTGTAAAATTTATAACTCCTTCATCCGTGGGTATCTTCTCGAAGTTAAAGTTGTGCCTGACTTCGTCTTGAGTGTAGAATTCATGAAAATTGGTTTCATGATTTAAACCCTCCTGGTTTAATAGATATGGCATTTTTAGTGCACATATGTTCTGCTTGACGCCTTGGTTGGGTGAGTGGGATGTTGGATGGACCTCCGGTTCAGCTACTGGTTTGATGGCCGCATCATTCCCTCCCTCTTGTAAAGGTTTTGACCTCAAAACTGGATAACCTGATACACCACAATAGAGCAAGTCAGGTTTCGTTCTCTTTTGGGAGTTTAGAACCTTACCTTGATGATACAATTTTGGTTTGGTGATGCATGGTGCATCTGGTGGCTCTTCTTTGAAAAGATAGGAAAGGATCACGCCTCTGCTGTGGACTTGGGCACTCCATCTTTTCTGGATTGAATGATTCTCCAAAGCCTGGGTAGCCACGTTTCTGGTCTCCTTTGGATATGATCCTCCTAGCATCAAAAGATCATCTTGTGGGATGTATTTGAAGCTTACTTCTTTGCAACCTGAAAAATTCTCAACATTCTGGAAAAGCAAGTGCATTATATCTGTGTTTGGACACTGATATACAAATTATGAAGTTTCCAGACTTACTTTGATAGCTTCCACAAGTTGAAGAATTATTTTCTTCTTTGGATAAGTTTGGTTAGATGGCTGCTTTTCTTGCAAAGTCTTACCTTGGCTGGTATGATCATCTTCTTGTCTTATTACTGGATCAAAAATTTTTAGGCTGGCTTTGAATGGCATTGTGGCAGCCTTTCTTTGGACTGACTTCTGCTCAACATCTATTAACATCATGGTTGATGCCTCATTCTGTTGGGCAGTGTACTCCACCATGGTTCCTGAAAATATTTCACATTCTCTTGGACAAGACAAGTGCATCATACAAGAATTTGGAACCAACAAATCAGATTGAATAAAACTATCACTTTTCCTAAATAAGTCTGTTTTCTTTTCTAGTGATGTCTCTATCAATTTCCTAGATGGACAAACAGCAGCAAAGTGTCCACGCCTATGACATCTATAACATGTCTGATTCTTTAAACTTATAGAGTTAGAGGAATTACTTTGGTTGGCTGTTGCTGGTCGTCCATGTGAAGCTTCACAGATTGGAGTTTTAGCTACAACTTCAGTGTGTTGTTCTCCAATGCTCTCTCTTTGCTCTGTTCTTTCCTTGGGTACTTGTAGCTTTAGAACTTGCAGTGAATTCTGGTGTGAAGTCTTCTCTTGATGGTTAACCTTCTTCTTCTTCACAGCCTTAGGTTTCTTAAGCTTAACCTTTGGCTCAATTTTCACAGCTGCCTTAGCTTCGCTCCTGCTGGTTAAGGTGTTGCACATAGTATTGCTCATCTTAGGATCACAAGTCTTCTTGGGTTTAGGCTGTGGAGGTGACCTTACTGCCATGATCAATCTATCTGGCTTAGCATAATTCTCCTCTTCAGATTCTTGGTTGATCTCAGCATCTTCAACAAACTCCCTATGTAAAAATTCCTTCATCTCTTTCCAAGAAGATTCTGGTACTTCAAACTCAAGTCTTAAGATGCAATCGTGTTCCCACTGCTTATAAGCATTCTTAGTTAGAGTTTCTTCAGCATATGNCTTTCCAAGAAGATTCTGGTACTTCAAACTCAAGTCTTAAGATGCAATCGTGTTCCCACTGCTTATAAGCATTCTTAGTTAGAGTTTCTTCAGCATATGTTGTCTTCTCCTCCTCTGGAATATTGTTTGCTTGAAACCAATCCTCCATGTCTTCCTCCCATCTGAAGTAGTCTTCTGGTCCTTGGTTATAGCCTGAAAACGTGATGTATATTGGCTCATCATCATCTCTTCCAGCCTCACTTAAGACTTCATTCTCTTCAGCAGAATCTTGAGGAATTTCCGGCTTATGTCCATAGCTTTCTTCAGAATAGTCTAAACTGAATTGAGAATCAGTTTCATCTTGGTACTCTTCCTCCTGGTCAGAGTATGGTACTTCACACCATGGTATGTCTTTGGTACAAGACTCTTCTCCATTCTCTTCTTGACCAGATTGTAAACATGCTTCTTCTCCTCCATCAACATCTTCATACACATCTTCAGTTCTCGAGAAATCTTCTTCATGCTCATTCGCCTCTTCTAAACTGATTTCAGAATCAGTTTCCTCTTGCCATGAGTCTTCCTGGTCAGCTTCATGATCATCACGTTCTGTTTTCTCTCCAGGGTATTCATCTATTTCTTCTAGACTGATCCTTGATTCAGTCTCTTCTTCATACCCTTCTTGGTGGCTGGTAGTATCATGTGATTGATCAGGTGGTTCCGGCCCAGGTACTTCTTCACCAGGGTCATCTTCATACTCTGAATTAGAGTTTTCATCAGCAGACCATGAACCATTACAGCCGTCCTCCTCACTAGACCATGCTTGGTCGGTTTCATCAAAATTGGAGTCTTGGCTTGAGTCATAAGATTCTTCTTCTTCAAAATAATCTCCAATAGCTTCTCCTCTGGCTCTGTATCTTCTTATTGGTACCTTGCACAACAGAGAACAAAGGTATCAAATCGTGTCTTAGCAAGAAAGAAAGAAGAATAAGCAAAAACGGAAACTTAGTATTTTTTTTTTTTAATGAGAAAACAAATGGAAAATTCACTCCTTTTTTTTTTTTTTTTTTAATATACCTAAGGTAGCACGAAATGTAAAAACTAAAACAATGAAATCCCCTATATATTAATTGAGAAACATTTGAAAAGATATAACCTCAAGTTTGTAATAATTAAAAAGTAACCTTGCTTAGTTGTCAATCAATTAGCATACCAATTAAACTGACGTGGCAGCTTTAGGTTCAATTGAAATTTGCTAGGGAAAAATAATTAGAGACGCATATAACGCATGTAACATAGTTTATATATATACTAGATTTTGACCCGCGCAACCGCGCGGGTGTTTGTTTTCGTTTATAGTTAGTTATATAAACATTTTGTTTTCACTTGTAAATTGGTATATATTATAGTAATCACATATTTACGATAAGTATAGTAAATGTTTTTCAAACATAATAATATTATATAATACGTGTTTTAATCAAATAGATTGTTTTTAATTTTATATATTACATATGTTTTCAAACATGTGCTTGTTTCTTCTTCTACATTTTATTGTTTGTTAGATTAATATTTTATTTTTAGATAAAGTAATATAAATAGAGCTTGATTAAATATTAGTATATTTTAATTTGCAAAGATAATATAAACTTCAAAGAATTTTTTGCTAAAAACTAAACTTATAACTTCATAAATTAATATTATAAAGAATTTTATTAAAAAGAAATTTTGTAAACAATTTCGTTTTTTAAAACAATACAATTTTAAAGTTTTACATCGAAATAAATTTATCTAGTATACATAGTGTGTAAAATTTTTAGGGTATATGAATATTCCATATTACGAATCTGTGATTTTGTTAAAATATTATAGATGCATTTAGCTATTATTGACATATTTCCTTATAAATAATAGTAGATTCCTAAACTTATATCTATTAACATATTTTGTGTGACTAAGTTGGAAGGTGTGGGGTAATTTACCAAAACCAAATTGTTAAGCGTATCTTTGTTATTATAGATATGATTTTTCATAAGATATAATAATGATAAGATTATTAGAGAGTTAATGTAACATGAATTTCTAGTAATAGTCCATCTTTTTAAAAATCACACATGAAATCAAGTCATGACTTCTGTTTTAATATATAAGATATATATATATATATATATATATATATATCGCACGCATGTAATGGAAGAAAAGGAAAATATACGATTTGATAACGATTTGCATATATTAACTATAATAACTTCATTCCTTTTAATTTATGGAAGTGTATATGTAAAATGGAAATTACTTTGTGACCAAGTACATACTTAATGGTAAAGGCAAGAACGTTTATTATATGAAT
>CAKOAT010488488.1:54886-77578 GCA_932364175.1 Eruca vesicaria subsp. sativa
AAAACCAATATATAAACCAAATCAAACTGAAGTAAATATGGATTTAGAATAGTAGTTATATTTTAATAACCAAAATACGGAAACCCGATATCCAGATTGAACATTCTTAATCTAGATGAAACCGAACTTTTGTTTCATTTTCCAAAACATAATAAAAATAATAATTTCATCCCGCGCAAAGCGCGGGTCTTATCCTAGTCAACTTTTTATTTTGGTTCTTAATTTATAAGATTCAGAACAAGAATTGAAAACAAAACAGATTTTATGCTTGATGCAAATAAACCGAAAAAGGAAAGTGGAGCCTATGCAAGTAAATGCAAACACGTATGACTTCTTTTTGTGTTTTCTAAATGAATCAAACAAGCAATCTAGTTATATTTTTCGTGCCTCTCCCTTGTTGAACAACAAGAACAGAAACAAATCAAAACATAAACTATCTTTATGGTTTTTTTTTTTTATAAAAGGAAGCAAAAACAAAACAAAAAAGAAATGAAATGAAATGCAATGGATAGAAACAATCTGATAGATAGGAGCTTTTAGCTCTGATACCAGATGATATAAGACTCGGGTGGAGCCTTTGGAAGGTGGTGGTGATGGATCCTCAAGCTGGCTTTCTCGCACTCTCTTGAGAAAAAAGGATGATCGAAGTGATGAACACTTAACCCGAGGTTGATCAAGTGGGGATGGGGTCGAACAAGCTGGCTATAACGCACTCTCTTGTTGGACGAGTTGATGAAGTAGATGATTGACTCTCTCAATCTGGTGGGCTGATTGACTCTCTCAATCTGTGTTCTCCAAGGTTGATGAATCACACACAACCTATAGGACCACAAAATCTATAGAAGAACAATGAATCACACACTGAATTTCTAAAGACCAGATTTATGCAAAGACAAACTTTGATAAAACAAAATAAACTGAATATATTTCTTGATTGATTGAAAGGTGCTTTACAATGAAGACTAGACAGAGCTTATATAGGCTCGTGCCTTAACTTAGCTATAAAATTTAAAACAAAGAAAGAAGCAAACAAATATGGAAAACTGAGCAAACTAGCCGTTGGAAGATATCTTGGATCCAAAGGCTTTCTTCAAAGGATTTGATTCTGGTTTTGTATCTGGACGGTTTGAGGGTGTAGGTAAGCTTCTTAGGAACGTCTTTAATGCTGAAGGCTTGGTCGAAATCCTTGTATTCATGGCTTGAAAAGAGCTGTTGGGAATTGATGGCAAATGATCCCAAAAATAGCTCCAAAGATGGCAAGTCTGGTCTTGCTTTGATCCGTTTGTTCTGCTGAGTGATGGTGCATCTTAGGAATCTTAGACAAGCAAGGAATGCTCCAAAAACGCAGCAGCTTTTATGGCTTGGTCGTTGGTCATTTATTCTCCAAAGTGTGAATGCTTCTATTTTTGGAAAGCTCCCAAACAATAAGATCCTCCTGATCATGTGGGCTCTGGTGCATGGTAAGAACTCTTCTACTCCTCCTGGATCGTTGGATATACTTCTAAGATGATTATAAGCCTCTCCTGGTCGCCATTGTTTGGTTTGACTAAGATTGAACCGGTGAGATTCCAAATTAAGCAATTGCAGAACTGGTTTGATCGGTTTGGAGAAATTGATCATATCTTCCAATTTCCTTGACCATTTCTCGTGATTTTGGGCTCTATAGATAGCTGATGAACTCCTCTTGACTTCTATGATCGGCTTTGTCTCGGAACTCTTCTTTGTTGGGCTTGAAACAACTTCTAGACTCAGATACTCGCAGATGAATGGGCTGGAAAACCTCTGTCTTGTAAAATTCATAACTCCTTTATCCGTGGGTATCTTCTTGAAATTCAAGTTGGGCCTGACTTCTTCTTGAGTGTAGAATTCATTAAAATTGCTATCATGATTTAAACCCTCCTGGTTTAATAGATATGGCATTTTTAGTGCACATATGTTCTGCTTGACGCCTTGGTTGGGTGAGTGGGATGTTGGATGGACCTCCGGTTCAGCTACTGGTTTGATGGCCGCATCACTTCGTGTGAAGTCAATAGTTTTGTAGACATTTGCTTCCGTTTACTTATAGAAAGTCAAACTTGATCAACTGGAAAACTAACCTCTTTCATAAAAAGTTATTTTTGTCAATTGAAAAAAACAACCTTTTGATATGTAGACTGAAATGGGAGTCTACATCTATAAAATCACAATCTTTTTTCAAATATAGAAAAAAAAATCCGTAAAATTTTCAACTGCAAAAACTAACCTAAAGAGAAGACTGGTTATGTAGTATACGTGTGTAAACTGTAACGAACGTCTACATTTACGTAGACTGCTTATGGAGTCTATGTTTGAAAATATATTAAAAGTTAATTTGTGTATTGTTCATTATTTTTTTTCAAGATTTTTTTGTTTGACAGTGTGTGTTAGTTAATCCTAATATGTTTGAGTGATTTTTAGAACTGTTAAAATTATGAAATTATGATACTTTTAATTTGATCATGTAGTTAGCTAATAATCGTAGAAGTATTGGTAAGTCTACTTTATAGTTTTTTGAAACCTGATCGCTAACTATGTAAACCCTCATCTTTTTTACTGGAAATGGCTCAGTTACTTGTTATTGTGTATGAACTTATGTTTAATTTTTAGGCTTCTTTTGTATTGTTATGTAGTGTTAAACAAGTCTAATTTCCGTAATGTAGATTTTTTTAAATGTGTACAATAAAAGCAGACTTCTTTATTAGTCTACAGGTAGGAAAGTAGACAAACACTAAAGTTTATTCTCTTTTATTGTTATTGGAGTTGTATTAATTTGTATTATTAGTCTGTTTTGTATTATAAATCTCTAAAATTGGTATAAAACAAGTCTTCAGATTATAATTTTAACACAATCAATATTATGTGTGTTAGTTGTTGTTTTAGCCTATGGTGAGTTTTAATTGTTTGGCTGACTCGATTATTTTATGAAAAAGTGATTGCTAACAAAAATTAATAATATCATACAAGTGCAACACAATTAAAAAATAAATACAATGTTTATTGGTTATGTATCAGAATATTTATCTACATGAATATTTTGTAAAGATAAATTATTACAAAGCAATTTCTTTATAAAAACTCTAGAGTGTTTGCTTATTCATAATCTTGATATCTCAAATAAAATCTTGGAAAAGAATACCTGCAAAATAAGATTAAATTATGAGAAAATATAAGGTAAATATATTCAAATCATATTTTAGTAAACTTCATAAAAGTCTACTTAAAGTTTATTGGTTCAATACACTTTATTATAAGTCTACTAGCCTTAATTTTTAAACAGACTTTATGCCAAAAATAATTTAGATCTAAAAATGTACAATTACAAATTTTGAAAATAGTATTTTCTGAAAAATAATTCAAAATAGTGTTTTAACCTAAAATTAGCAAAGGAAAAACATAGAGCTTGTATCTATAAATTTAGATTTTTATAAACAAAAAAAAATTAAATGAATATATGTAAATCTTACATTTTTGGGAATGTGATTTGTAAACTTTGGAAGATAATACCTGCAAAATAAAATATAATTATGAAAGAAATATAGGGACATTTTCTAAAAACAACCTAACATTTCAAATCAGATGCAAAAGTGTACCCTAATTTCAATCAAATGAAAACCAACTTAAAGAGGGTAGGTAAATGTCTATTTACTTCTTATGACTAAACAAAAAACAAGAATGATATTTTACAATTTTATCCTTATGAAGTCTATATTTAATAGAGAGAAGTCTACAAGGTGTAAACTTATCATGAAGTCAATATTATAGACTTATTACGAAGTCTACATTCTAAGTTAATCTTATAATTTTATTTTTAAAATATATAAAAGTAAATTGTGTGAAATTTCTTTTAAGTAATCAATATAAGAATCAATATGAGGTATATAAATTAAAATTTCATATAATTAAACAATTTTAACGAATATATATTGATTAGATAAAAATAATGAAATAGTCATAGTAGATTTCAAAAAAAGTCTACTAAGTAGACTTACAATAAATCTACTCCAAAATTTTAATTATAGTAGACTTCAAAAGAAGTCTACATTATCGAAATTTTTAACCTAGTTACAATTTTTGTCTCCCTATATAAATGAAATTTAGACAATCTCTCTCTAAAATGGCTGCACAAGTTTCTAAAAAACTCTCACTTCTCTCTAAAACTCTCTCCCTTCTCTCTAAAACTCTCTCATTGCTCAATTCTTTGAAGGTGAAGATGAATTTTTGTTTAGTTTGTTAATTTTTCTATCATATCTTTTTTCACAATATTATGTTGTGTTTGTAGGTTAATTCATGGTTATCACCTTCCACTGTAAAAATGTAAGTCTTAGATCAATAGATTTTAAATGTGTATTTTTATGTTTATATTCAAATAAATTTACAAATACAAACTCTTTGCATTCACTTTGCTAATATTTTATCTTATAAATTCTATTTTTAAAGTTTTTTTTCTTATTAAAAACTATATTTCACGTTTTCACATGTACATAGTTTCCAGATCTAAAAATTATCCGAGATAATAGACTTGTAATGAAGTCTACAAAACTAGAAGTGACTTTTTTTTACGTATAATGTTTTTATCTCATAATTTTATCATTATTTTGTTAATATTTTCTTCCATGGTTTTTATCTAGTTTTCCCAAAATGAACGATTCACATTTTCAAATATATAAATTTTTCAGATCTGAAAATTATCTAAGATATAATAGACTTCTAATGAAGTCTACAAGGTTATGACTTTAATTGTTTGTCTTATGTTTTTCATACTTTCATCTTTATTTTTCAGGTATTTTCTTCCATGGTTTTTTCTCTTCCACAAAAAAATTGTAAGATTTACATCTATAATGTGTGTTTCCTTTTTATATTCAAATAAAGTTACATATTCAAACTCTATGTCTATAATTTACTACTAATTTATTTTAAAAATTATATTTTCTAAACTTTTTAGATTTAAAGTTATTTTCATGTTTGTAATGTATATATTTTTCAGATCTAAAATCTTCCGGATTGAGTAGAATACAAATGAAGTTTATTAACTATAAATTTTAAACAGACTTCATTAGAAGTCTACTCAAATATGATTTTAATTTTTTGTCTTATATTTCTTTCACAATTATATTTTATTTGCAGGTATTTTCTTCCAAAGTTTTCAAACCACCTTCCAAAAAAATGTAATATTTACATATATTCATTTTAAATTTTTTTTTTGTTTATATAAAACTAAATTTATAGAGACAAGCTCTACGTTTTTTCTCTGCTAATTTTAGGTTAAACACTATTTTGAATTATTTTGCAGAAAATACTATTTTCTAATTTTGTAATTCTACATTTTTAGATCTGAAATTGTTTTTGGCATGAAGTTTTTTTTAAAATTAAGGCTAGTAGACAGACTTTAAATAAAGTCTATTGAACCCATAAACTCTAAGTAGACTTTTATGAAGTCTACTAAAAATAATTTGAATATGTTTATTTTATGTTTACTCATAATTTTATTTTATTTTGCAGGTACTCTTTTCCAAGATTTCATTTGAGATATCAAGATTATGAATAATCAAACACTCTAGAATTTTTTAAAAATTGCTTTGTAATAATTTATCTTTACAAAATATTCATTTTTTAATAAATATTATGATACATAATCAATAAATATTGTATTAAATTTTTTAATTGTGTTGCACTTGTATGATATTATTAATTTTTGTTAGCAATCAGTTTTTCAGAAAATACTCTAGTCATCCAAATAGTTAAAAACCAGCATAAGCTAAAACAACAACTAACACACACAATAATGAATGTGTTAATATTATGTAATCTAAAGACTTGTTTTATAAAAAAATTAGAGATTTTGAACACAAAAGAGACTAATAAGACAAATTAATACAACTCCAATAGCAATAAAAGAGAGTAGACTTTAGTGTTTGACTACTTTCGTACCTGTAGACTAATAAAGAAGTCTGCTTTTGTTGTACACATTTAAAAAAGTCTATATTACGGAAATTAGACTTGTTTAACACTTCATAACAATACCAAAGAAGCCTACAAATTAAACATAAGTTCATACACAACAACAGGTAACTGAGCCATTTTCTGTGAAAAATATGAAAATTTACATAGTTAGCGATCATGTTTAAGAAAAAATATAAAGTAGACTTACCAATACGTCTACGATTATTAGCTAACTACATGATCAAATCAAAAGTATCATAATTTCATAAATATAATATATTAACTTTTAAAAATCACTTAAACATATTAGGATTAACTAACACACACTTTTAAACAAAAAAATCCTGAAAAAAATTAATGAATAATACATAAATACACTTTTAATGTATTTTCAAATGTAGACTCCATAAGCAGTCTGCGTAGAGGTAGACTTTCGTTACAGTTTACACATGTAGACTCCATATGCAGTCTTCTATTTAGGTTAGTTTTTTGCAATTGAAAATTTTACGGGTTACTTTCTATATTTGAAAATATGTGATTTTATACATGTAAACTTCCATTTCAGTCTACATATCAAAAATGTTGGTTTTTCAATGACCAAAAATCTCCCAAGATTTCACTTACTAAAGTAGACTTTAGAAGCAGTCTACATATTTGATTTTTTTTTGACAAAGGTTAGTTTTGCAATTGACCAAGTTTGACTTTTTATTAGTAAACGGAAACAAATGTCTACATACATGTTGACTTCACACGAAGTCTACCCACAAATACGAGAGGTTAGTTTTGCATTTGACTAAAATAAAATAGTAGACTTCATGTGATGTCTATCGTTTTTTAAAAAAAATTAGTGTACTGTAATTAAAGTCTACACTTTATTTCTTTTTGGTCAATTTTTTAACATTTTAGTCAAATACAAAACTAACCTATTCAATGGAGTCAAATTTGGGTCAAATACAAAACAAACCTTTTTGTAAACTTCTCTGGAAGTCTACAGTCTGTAGATTGCCGACGAAGTCTACATTGAAAAGTCAAAAGTTTGGTCAAATGCAAAACTAACCTCTTTTATGTAGAATTCTTTGTAAGTCTGCCTCATTTTTTGTTTTTGTTATCAAAGGTAATGACGTAGACTTCCAGGGAAGTCTAATTTGCATAAACAATTATTCTGGTCAATTGCAAAACTAACATGTGCGTTGACAAGTAGACTGCATCGTAAGCCTACACGTAAGCATAGACATACGATACGCTATACTATCGCAACACAGATCTGAAAAATGACGAAAACCATGTAAATAGGTACCTTTTCCGGTGTAAAGCTTGTTTCCACCCTTTTCCACCGTCCAAGCTCCAAATATGAAAAAAGCAGCTTAGACGACCAAAAACAGAGTACACTCGACATAATGAAGTTATGCTTATGAAAATGAAAGTATGAGAGTTTTTTAGATGAAAATAGAGAGAAAATGATAGGGAGTGAAGATTTGTTGGTTTAGAATGAGAAAAAAGTGGTTAAAAATTCAATTTGAGAGGTTTAAAGAGCTTAAAAATGGTGGTTCATGGTGGTTGAAAATTGATGAAGATGACATTGTTGTAAATAAGAAGAAAAGTTTAGGGTGTAATTGGTTTTTTGTAATTTTCGAAATAATTAAAAAAATAAATAATAATGGCAATTATGTAAATATTTCAAAAACATAAGGATGGTTTGGAAATTTCATGGATGAATAGTAATGACAAAAAGAGGTTGGTTTTGCAATTGACTTCAATTTGTGGGTTGGTTTTGCTAAACACCCAAAAATATAAGACAAAAAAATTAAAATCATATTTGAGTAGACTTCTAATGAAGTCTGTTTCACTAGCTAAAGAAGCAAGGAGTAGAGGCTATTTATTTTCCCATATAGATCAGACCGACCAGACGGAGTTTCTCTTCAGAGAATCGACTCGACTGGTCACCACTTGATCTAGAGTAAATGGGCGGCTGACAAAAAAAAAAATGAAGTCCGTTTAAAAGTTAAGGTTAATAAACTTTATTTGTAGTCTACTGAATCTGAAAAATTTTAGATCTGAAAAATATATACATTACAAACATTAAAATAACTTTAAATCTAAAAAGTTTAGAAAATAGCATTTGTTAATAAATTAGTCGTAAATTATAGACATAGAGTTTGAATATGTAACTTTATTTAAATACAAAAAGAAAAAACACACATTATAGATGCATGTAAATCTTATTTGGTGGAAGAGAAAAAAAAACCATGGAAGAAAATACCTGCAAAATAAAGATGAAACTATGAAAAACATAAGACAAACAATTAAAATCACAACCTTGTAGACTTCATTAGAAGTCTATTATATGAGATAATTTTCAGATCTTAAAAATCTATATATTTTAAAATGTGAATCTTTAATTTTTGGGAGAACTAGATAAAAACCATAAAAGAAAATATTAGCAAAATAAAGATAAAATTATGAGAAAAAAACATTATACAAAAAGTCATTTCTAGCGTTGTAGACTTCATTACAAGTCTACTATCTCGGATAATTTTCAGATCTGAAAACTATGTACATGTGAAAATGTGAAACATAGTTTTTAATCTGAAAACAAAACTACAAAAATAGAATTTATAAGATAAAATAGTAGCCAAGTAATTGTACATAATTGTTTTTTATAACTTTATTTGAATATAAACATAAAAATACACATTTAAAATCTGTAGATCTAAGACTTACATTCTTAGAGTGGAGGGTGATAGCCATGAATTAACCTACAAACCCAAGATAATATTGTGAAAAAGACATGATAAAAAAATTAACAAACTAAACAAAAATGCATCTTCACCTTTAAGGAATTGAGTAATGAGAGAGTTTTAGAGAGAAGGGAGAGAGTTTAAGAGAGAAGTGAGAGTTTTTTTAGAAACTTGTGCAGCCATTTTATAGAGAAATTGTCTAAATTTCATTTACATATGGAGACAAAAATTGTAATTAGGTTAAAAAATTTGACAGTATAGACTACTTTTGAAGTCTACTATAATTAAAATTTTGGAGTATACATTATTGTAAGTCTACTTAGTAGACTTTTTTTTTTAATTCTACTATGATATTTCATTATTTTTTTATTTTTTTATTTAATAATTTAATATTTAATATATTTCTTTATTTTTAATATATATATATATTATATAATTTCTCATTTTAATTCATAAAGAACTCAATTTAATTTTAAAATGATGATTTTTAAATTAAAGTAATCTGAAAAAACTTCTACACTGAAGTACACTTTATTGTAAGTCGACCAAACCCTAAATCACAAAATTCAAACCCTATAAGTTTGATTGATAATCAAAAAAGTCTCAGTTATTGTATCATAAATATGATGTAGACATTTTTATTCATAAATATGTAATTGGCAGTACGTTTTTTTACCTGTTTTATTGGTTTTATAATAGTTTTAATATATGACTTACTAATTTTATTTTATTGTTTGGGACCCTTATTGTTTTGATTTTTATAATATATTATTTCACATTTTATAAGTTAAGAACTAGAGTTAATTTGAAATAGTGATTTTCAGTTTTAGTAGACTACAAAGAACGTCTATTTACAATAAGTAGACATTATTGTAAATCTACCATTCCATAAACCACAAATTCTAACCCCTAAAAGTTTTATCATAATCAATAAGTCTCAATTATTATATAAAATGTTAAGATATAAAAAATATAAACTACTCAGTATTAATATGTTAATTTAAGTCAATAATAACAAAAGAAATCTAAATCTAAAATCTAACCCTAAGAATCTAAACCTAGAAGACATCATATCTTAGAACATCTTTTACTAAACTATAAACATTGTCCAACACATAGTTACATAATCAATATATATTCGTTAAAATTTTTTAATTACATCAAATTTTAATTTATATACCTCATATTGATTCTTATATTGATGACCTAAAAGAAATTTCACACAATTTATTTTTATATATTTTTAAAATAAAATTATAAGATTAACTTAGAATGTACTTCATAATAAGTCTATACTATTGACTTCATGAGAATTCTAGACCTTGTAAACTTTTTTATTAAATGTAGACTTCGTAAGAATGGAAATATAAAATAGCACTCTTGTTTTTTTGTTTAGTCATAAGGGGTAAATAAACATTTTCTTATTCATTTATGTTGGTTTTACATTTGATTGAAAATGGGATAAGCTTTTGCATTTGATTTGAATTTTTAGGTTGTTTTTAGCAATTCTCCCTTAAATCTAATCTGATTTGCATAAACTGTATTATAATTTATTTGATATAGGTGCCTTTTATATGTACACTAGGTTAAGACCGGATATCTGTATATGCATATATTCTTACGTACTAGTATTATTTATTTGCATTCTTTTATATATTATAAAATAATAAATATATACTCAATAATTGAAAAAATCAATAACTATTATATATATAATTAAATTGCCACGGATATATAAATAAAAAAGTCATTGTTATTTATCTATTTTATACACTACAAGAAACATTGTAAATAACCACATTAGCCACAAAAAATTGTGTCTGGAGTTTTACTGCTACAAATGGCTACAAAAATGGCCACAATATTTTAAAAGCTAAATTTGTAGCTATTATGTAGATTTTTGTGGCCAATTTAGCTACAAACTACACTTATAGCCTTTTGAGGATAGTTAGCCACGATTAGTCACAAAATAATTTGTAGACATAAAAAATTCACTATTAACCACAAAATAATTTGTTGAAGTATACAGTCACAATATAATTTGTGGCTATTTGGAAAAATATAAATCCTAAACTTACTCTAGACCCTAAACATACCCTAAACCCATTTATCCTAGATCATGAATTGAACTCTTAAATACAAACGTCAAACGATATGATATGTTATGTGTAGGTTAGATTTTGATAGAAATATGAACATGTTGAAATCGGTGGACCAATCAATGGAGAAAGAAGCTATTGTTGCTAAAGCTAACTGTGTAAGACATTTGAGGATCATGAGGTATGTACACTTAAACCTTTACACAATGACTTTTAACTTTTTTTGTTCTCGATTTGACTTTTCTTTTGGGCAAATTGACTTTAACTTAGATTTATGTTCTCTTATGTAGGGCTGGACATTTTATCCGTTATATTTGATTCGATTCGTTATTCGTTTCGATTCGATCCGAAAATTCTGGATATCCGTAAACTTTCGAATCAAAGCAAATACTAAAATTTAATATCCGTTAAAATTGAAGCAAATCACAAATAGTAAAATTTTGGGAAGCGGATATCCGATCCGATCCTTAAATATATAAATATATGTATATCTTGATTATATTTAATATTTTAAATGTATAAAATTATATAATTATTATTCTAGCATATAATTTTGAACAATTCTATTCAAATTATTACTTATATAAAAGTATTACATAAAAAGAAAGAAAGAAAATTATGACAATTATATTTTTTTCTTAAATTTTGTGTTATTATAATTGTAACTTAAGCTTTAAAAAATTACAAAATATATAAATTCACTAGTTCTTTTAAGTTTTATTTTATATATCATGCAAAAAAATATTTTTGCAAAGCAAATTTGTATCAAAATCTTAAGATTATTTGTATTAATCAAAATTGATGAGATATCCGTAAATATTCGTAAATATCCGCAAATATCTATTTATTTTCCGGATATCCGTTTTTCCGGATATCTGTATTTTTTCGAAGCAAAGCAAATACCAAAATTAGATATCCGTAAGATTCGAAACAAATCACAAATACCTTAAAAAACCGGATATCCGATCCGTGCCCACCCCTACTCTTATGTATGTAGGAAAACTGGTTCAGAATGTTGTAACATATAAATTAAACAGAACTATAAATTAATTTACCTATACAAAATATCAATTAACACAGAAATTGGAAAAAGAATTATCCTTGACCAATAATATCAAACTACCTTGATCACACCCTCACATCCAAACCCTCTACTATAAACCTAAACCCTATATCCAAATCCCAAATTTTAAACATCACACCTTATCTCATTCTAAATCTATGCTAAATACATCAAACCTTAACCTAATACTATAAACCCCAAACTCAAACCCTACATATAAAACCATTAATCCAATATCTTTTGAATTTAAATTATTTAAACAAACTCCATTTTTTCTTCTAAACATCTATAAAATTAATATATATATATATATATATATATATATATATATATATATATATATATATATATTCCATATTTTTCTAAATTCCATAACCATAAATATAATTTAAGTAAAACCAATTATGGTAACGTCATATATAATTTATTTGAATGTAATTTTACATACAATTTATTAAAGCATGGGTCATAAATCTAATTCATTATATATAATACAATCATATAAGGAATGCAAAAACAATTTCCAAAATTTTCTATCCTTCTGCCGAATCTTCCCTCCTTCCCTGCGCACATCTTGACCAGAATTAAAACAATAAAAAAAAAAGCCTTCTAATTTTACATTGGTTGAAAAAGTAGCTAAAGGATTGCTATCTAGAATCTTGGACCATTGATTAAATTTGATCCATTAATGGTCAAGATCACTTTGTGTTTCTTCCTCGTGTCTCTCTCCCTCTCTTTTCTTCATAAATATCTCATCTCTCTTTCTTTCATGAATCTCAAATTCCCAATCACGTTGCTCCAGATCTTCTTTCTCTCACATCTCTATCTTTCACCATACTACTCACTATCTTTCTCTCATATCTCTATCTTCTCTGCTCACCGCATTCTACTTTGATAAGAACGCCGCTTAAAGCCGTCGTTGACACCGTGATGTACACAAATAGAGGCTCTCCTTTGAAGGGTTTTGCGATAAATGGGGGAGTCGTCAAGTAATGTTTTAATTGTTGGAAAGTTTTTTCGCATTCTTCAGATCACTCAATTTTTTCCCTTTCAAGGTGTCGTAGAATGGTAAGAATTTGTCTGTTGATCATGAGACAAAGCACTGCGACCCTCCCGGTTAACCTTTTTACTTCTCATTTGGTCGTCGGGGAGGTCATTTCAGTCAGTGCATTGATTTGTTCCGGGTTAGCTTTGATTCCATGATACGTAACGAGATATACAAGAAATAACCCATAACGCCACTGCAAACGTGTATTTGGCTCGGTTCAGTTTCATGTTCTGCAAGTTTAATCTCTCAAAATATTCCTGTAAGTAGGAAACATGATCGTGTCCTTTGAGAGATTTTACGAGCATTTCATCAATGTAAACATCCATAGTTTTCCAAGTTGTTCAAAGCATCTCGGTTACGAGTCGTTCGTAAGTTGTGCATGCGTTCTTGAGACCAAAAGGCATTACTTTGTAGTAATACATGCCCCGATCTGTGATGAACGCAATTTTCTGCCAATTGTCGGAATTCATCATAATCTGATTGTACCCTGAGAAAGTATCCATGAAAGGTAAGAGTTCATTCCCCGCCATTGGTTCTACCAAGCGATCGATGTTTGGTAATGGGAAGCTATATTTCTGACATGCTTTATTGAGATTGGTGAAATCAACGCAGACTCGCAATTTTCCACTTTTCTTTTTGACTACGATGGGGTTTGCAAGCCATTCCAGGTATCTGACTTCTGTTATGGATCCAACTTTGAGGAGTTTCTCGACCTCGATGATATCAGTCAAATTACCCTAAGGAGTTAATTACTCTCTCCAATAAGAGGTTCAATTGTAGTACTTAAGGATCAAATCCACAAGGAACTAGGGTACGCAATTGATCTAATCATGATGATTAAGCTAGGTCGAAGATGTTTAAATTAAAAGACAGTGTTGAACAAGGTAGTTGTTAGTTGGTTTGAAGTGGGTTTGTAACGATATTAGGAGTGGCTAGACTTAGGGTTTCTATTCAGGTAGTCAGGATTATAGAGATATATGTGCTAGGTTGGAGGATATATTAAAGTTCAACTTAAGTACTAGTCGATCGGGGTGTCGCATTGTAAACTCGTCTATTGACTAGATCTATTGGTCTCAGCTGTCGCATGTTGACCAGCAGAAAGTGTCGATCGATGGCTCTATAAGAGTATCGATCGATACATCTTTCTCAAGCATCGATCGATGATTCTATATGAATATCGATCAATTACACTTCTAGTCAAGCTTTGCACGCAGGTTGATTAACTACTCACTAGGTTCCAAAATCAGATGTCGTCTTTTTGATTATTTTATATGAATATCGATCGATCTCACTTCAAGTCAAGCTTTGCACGTGGGTTGATTAACTACTCACTAGGTTCCAAGATCAGTTGTCGCCTTTTCTAGCAATCCTATTTCAATTATAATTAGTTCATATGACAGACCAAGCGGTCGCAATGTATCTAATCATTTTAACATCAGGGTTCCAGTTAGCTACTCTAGAACACAAGCATTAAGATCAATCCTATTGATAAATACCACAACTTAACAATTCTATATTTGGGGCTAATCTCTCATAACCTATATGAACCCTAAATCTATAAGTAGAACTACTCAGATATAGCTAAGTAATTTATAATAACAATAAGATAAGAAAACTGCATAGATAGAATATATGTAACAAAGGAGTTTTAATCACAAGCTTGTAGAAGTCTTGAATCTTCTCTCAAAATCTCTCTAACTTTTTAGGTATGAAAACAAGACTATGAAAAAGCACACTTTGCCGTCAACAATTGGCAAAGCTATTAATACTTAGGTTAAAAATTGCTAGGGGTAATATTATAATTTGGTGAAGGGCTTTAAACCACTTGGACCAAAATCATATCTCTGCATATTACGCTTATCGATCGATGTCACAAGGTATGCATCGATCTATCATGATCTCTAAATGTCGACCCTTCGGTCTGCTCGATGATCAGCTCAGATGAAATTCCTCTTGTCTCCAAATCACTCTTGAACCTATAAATATGATGTATATACTCCAAGGAATAAGAATTAGATCACAAACCACTTATATACGATGGATGAAAGTGAGTAAAATCCATCGCATATCTACTCCCCCATAATTACCGTTTTGTTTGTTCTCAAGCAAAACAAACATGAAGTCTCTCTGAAAGGTGTTTGAAAATGGCGGGGACTCATGGAATTTAAAATTTAGGGATTGATTGGTAGAGCATTAGCATAAGCATTATGCTCTCTATTATCCAATCAACATTTACCAAAGAAGCATTTAGAAAAGCATATACCAAATGCTTATGTTCTCCAAATGCTCTTTGCTCAATGCTCTGAGATGGAGTTTTTGGGAAATCATTTGCATCTAGAATATATAAAACTTAAAAAAATAATTATATATAATTAATTTATTTTTATTTAATAATATTAAAATAGTTTTATACTCAAAAAATAAATTTATATTTTAAAAAGAAAAATTATTATTAAATATTTTAAAAGAACAAGATTTCACATTTAAACAATAATATAATTTATATAATTACACACATCGTACATTATTTTAATAGCAAACATAACATAATATATATTTATATATTATAGATATAAACATATATACTATGTAGAAACTAATAAATGAGTTAGATAACATATATTAATTTTCATGATAATTTATATATGAATCATTTACTGCTCCACCAATAAATCAATAATGATGATTTATATATAAATTATATATAATTAATTAATTAATTTAATAATATTAAAATATGTTTTTATTCATAAAAATTAATATTTTAATAATAAATTTTACATGTAAATAATAATATTTCACATATAAACTATAAAGTAATTTATATAATGAATAAGATTCGTTAGTTTTAATATTAATATACACTATAAATATATAAATATTATTGTATAAATATATTATTATATTAACTATTATGATAACTTTAAAATTGTATACTGCTAATGTTCTACCAATCATTTTATTAAAATTGTAAGGAAAGCATACAGCTTCTGCAACATACTACTTCTAGATCATACTGCTACTGCTTTATCATCTGCTGTACCAATCAAGGCCTTAGAATAATCACCTCTACAATATCGCAAAGCAGATCTAAGGAATCTTAATTCCAGAAGCACATTATACCATATCCTAGTCTAACAACCAAATTCGTCTATCCAGCAACTTAGCATAGTTTGACTCACCCCTCTACTGACCTCATTTTTTAAATAATAAAAGTGCAAGCTTTACTTTGGGAGTATCAATCAAAGGACACGTGGATTCTTACCTCTGCAAGTATCTGGACACACATGTAGTCTTCTCTGATTCCTTTCTTCTTCCTTTTCTCTCTTCTCTGAATCCTTTTTAGATCTCAAACTCAATGGACAATGATGTTGTTACAGTCCATCTTGCCATCTCATTCTTGATTTTATTCCTTTTTTTTTTTTGACAAAGTGTAGGCGAAAAGTGGGGTCATTGTTAATGTACCTATCCCTCGCTTCCACAATGTGTGATCATTCCTTTGAATTAGAATAGCAGGGTCATTAGTAATGTAACTACCCCTCCGCATCTCAGAAAATCATCTCAATGTTTTATTTGTAGATGCTGAAGAGAGAGAGAGAGAGAGAGAGAGAGAGAGAAGAGAATCAGAAACACATAGACTTTTACCCTTTAGACTTGCAGAAATAATCTGATCCAGTGTATACTAAGCCCCAGGACAATCAATAAAGTCAATATTAGGTTTGAGGTCAGCTTTGATTCCTCAAACATTCTCAAGAAGTGTGGATGGTTGACAGGTTGATCCACTTACTATCTGTAATCAATAAATCTTGAATGGTTCTAAAGAGTGGTTAGATAATAAGAAAAAAATTGAAAATAATCATCATTCCCTTCTTGACTCAATAATACTCTTTTTGAAAATATTTTAATAAGAATCAAAAATAAACTAATATCAGTAAACATCCCCCAGACTTAAATTGCACTATCCCCAGTAATCAGTCGGAGTTATGTAGGAAAAATAAATCGAAAGTACTTTATGTAACAAATAAGAACGATGTTTCTGACCGGAAACAATATCAATCGATAGAAAAGTGATTCAATCAATTGCCACATGTGTTGTACATGTCTATCGATGTCAACGGGCTCACGTCGGTCGATATTGGCATTCGTCAACTTAGATCTTTTTTAAGTAACCTGCAGAAGTAAATAAAAATAGAATAAATACGAATGTAAATAAAAACTTAGTGAAATTACCTAATAGTGGGTTGCCTCACACTCAGCGTTTTGTTATAGTCATTTAGTTTGACTGCTGGAAAATTGTGGTTGGCTAGTGATGCTGGTAACAGCTACTTGTTGGGAAACAATTCTTCATTTCGTTGTTGCTCTTCTGAAACCATGTACCAGTGAAGTTTCTGATTGCTTCATCTCCTCTGGTTCACTTGTCATTTATTATTGCAGTAGCATTCTATATCTTTTGCAACCTTTCTCCAAGACTCTTAATTGCAGTACTTGAAGAGCTTGCATATTATATAGTCCGCAGGGATTCCATTAGCTTTAATAGCAGATATAAGATCCTCGAACCTCTTGAGATGGTCCATAGGATGCACATGAGATAACCCACAGTAGGGTGTCTTTCCCACGAATGTGTAGTATTGGGGGTTTAGCTCAAAATCGTTTCTCTGAATAGCTGGAGGGTGTATAGCTGATCTATTTGCGTAGTACTGATCTGGATGGTTTTAATCATTCAACATTTTAGGTTGAGCAGCCTCATTTGCAGGTTACGCAGCTTCTGCAGCTTCGGTATCAGGGTCAGGGGTTACAGTCCCCTGAGCATTTATCCTTTCACCTGCTGCATTACGCATATGACCTTCTTGGTCATGCAGGTTCCCATTCTCGTCCTGTCTGAGAATCAGATTCACAACCATGTCTTTTAGTTGAGTATGGATCGATTTCTGGACGGATGTGTCGATTTATGTCAGATGAAGAATATCGGTCGACGGAAGAGTAGTTTTTATCGATAGTGTGGTGTGAGAATCGGTCGATGAACACGTGTTGTTATTGAGCGAAGCAGAGCATCTTCCTTTGCAGATTGAACGTTCCAAGCTAGTAGGATCTTCTGAGAATCACAATGATTTGCCTTATTTGGTTCTTGTACTGCTGGGCATGCACCTGAAAGAACAAAAAAAAAAAGAGTTAGAAGCAAGTAAAAATAAATAAAAAGAAACTAACCTAGACTTAAGATTAAACATAATGGTGGTCAAAGCTCCCCGGTAACGGTACCAAGTTTGATATCACTCAAATTACCCTAAGGAGTGAATTAATCTCTCAAATAAGAAGTTCAATTGTAGTACTTAGGGATCGAATCCACAAGGAGTTAGGGTATGCAATAGATCTAATTGGATGATTAAGCTAGGCCAAAGATGTTTAAATTAAAAGACAGTGTTGAACAAGGTAGTTTTCCGTTGGTTTGAAGTGGGGTTGTAACGATATTAGGAAGTGGCTAGACTTAGGGTTTCTATTCAGGTAGTCAGGATTATAAAGATATAGGTGCTAGGTTAGAGGATATATTAGAGATCAACTGGAGTACAAGTCGGTCGGCATGTCGCGTTCTAGACTCATGTATTGACAAGATCTATTGGTCTCGGCTGTCGCATATTGACCAACATAAAGTGTCGATCGATGGCTCTATAGGAGTATCGATCGACACACCTTTCGCAAGCATCAATCGATTATTCTATATGAATATCAATGATCGCACTTCTAGTCAAGCTTCACAGGTTCATTAACTACTCACTAGATTCCAAAATCTGATGTCGCCTTTTCTAGGAATCCTAGTTCAATTAAGATTAGTTGAGATGACAGACCATGTGGTCGCATTGTATCTAATCATTGTAACATCAGGGTTCTAGTTATCTACTCTAGAACACAAGCATTAAGATCAATCCTATTAATGAATACCACAACTTAACAATTTTATATTTGGGGCTAATCCCTGATAACCTATCTGATCCCCTAAACCTAACAGTGGAACTACTCATACATAGCTAAGCAATTTATAATAAATTTAAGATAAGAAAACACATAGATAGAATAGATGTAACAAAGGAGTTCCAATCACAAGCTTGTAAAAGTCTTCAATCATCTCTACATCTTTCTCTAACTTTTTAGGTATGAAAACAAGAATATTAAAAAGAACACTTTTCCGTCAACAATTGGCAAAGCTATTAATACTTAGGTTAAAAACTCGTCAGACGCAATATTGTAATTTGGTGAAGACTTTGGGCTTCAAACCGCCTGGAACAAAATCATGTTTCTGCGTTTTACGCCTATCGATTAATGTTGCAAGGTGTGCATCGATCGATCATCATCTCTAAATGTCGACCCTTCAGTCAGCTCGATGGTCAGCTCGAGTGAAATTCCTCTTTTCTCCAAAATGACTCCAAAATCATCACTTTTTTCCTAATCACTCTTGAATGTATAAATATGTTGTATAGACTCTAAAGCATAATAATTGGATCGTAAAACACTTATATACCATGGTTGAAAGTGGGTTCCATGGCATATCACTCGTCGTTGACCGTGGTGGCACTTTGCGGTCCAGCTTTCGTCTTTTTTGTTTTACAGGTTTGAAAGTTGGGTCGACGTTGAGATCGTGAAATGTTATGTTGATATCAATCTCTGGTATATCTTCCGCAGCCCAAGCGAATGTATGAATGTTCTTTTTCAGAAAAGCTATAAGCTCCATTTTCAAGGGCTCGCAATGGTTAGGGCCGATTTCAACGCAACGCTCAGGGAAACTTTCGTCGAGACATACCAAAATAAGGGGTTCACAAGTTGGCTTGCGCTTTTCTTCTAAGGCTTCGGCTTTCCGTAATTTTCAAAAGATTTATGTTTCATCTTGATCTAGGGCGTTTTCAAGGAAGCCGTTTTCTTTTTCTTTTTTGATAAAATTTCTGCCGTTGAATTCTTTCTTTTTAATTCCACAGTGAAACTGACTTAAAATATTTTTTGAGCTCCTTAAATATTTTTGATTCTACAGGCAGTCGTAAATTTGACACAAGTAGTATGTCGATTGTATAGCTTGCATGGAATTCAGCCACAGAACTCCCATGATCGCATGTATGATGCAGGGCGATCGACGACTAAAAATTCCACTATTTTTGTTATGGTCCTAGCTTCAACCGTGAGGATAATCGAGCTGAGAGTCATAGTAGCTTCTCCGAGTTCCACTAATAGGCTCAAAGTTTCTGTGATCTCAGAGAGTTTGATTTTCATTCTCTCGAGATTATTTTTAAAGATGATATCAGCCGCACTTTCGGTGTCGCCTAATACTCTCCCGATGTCAATAATATCGATCGTCAGCTCGATGAGAAGGAGATCATTGCGAGGACTGACCTGATCGGCCATTTCTCTCTCCCCGAAAAATGATGGTACATTCTATTAGATTAGACTTATCACTTCTTGATCGTACAATATTTTTTTGTTGTAGAGAATACAACACACACTCCCTCCCCCTTCCTTCTAGCGCCTAACTCTGGGAACTGAAATTCACACTGTCGATTTTAGTAATCGGAGGAAAGCAAAGAAACTCTAACTTTCCTTGAGGTCATGGATTCCCTGTGTGAATACACAAGTACAAAAAAGAAGGAGATAACAAAATATAGTAACAATTTCACAGAAGCGTTTTATTGATTTAGATGAAGTAAAGTTATAGAGATTTACCAAAACATGATGGACGGAAATTCGTCAACAGTGGAGAACAAAAGAAACAGAACAGTAAAACGTTCTAAGTATTGAACTTGCTAGTCTAGCCGCCTAGATCCTCGGTTCTCCTAAAGCTAACAGTAATTTCTCTAAAACCTAATTTCCGGATCCCCTTTCTCCTTGTCGAGGCATTTCTTATGTATATATATCTCCAAGTTCAGTTGTTTTTCCTTTTCTGTCTCTAACTTGATTTTATCCTTCCGCAGAAATATTCTTTATCTTCTCGATATTTTGTATTTATCTTGAAAACTTGACATATATCTTATTTTGACATTTTCTTCTGCGGAAGTTTGGTAGACCGTCATTGTAATTGGGTTCATTCTTTTCTAAAAACATAAGTGAGTGTTTATCGCACTTAAGATCTTTTTGGACTGTTTTGCGATGTAAATGTTTTTTACTATTTATTTCAGAGAAATCATCCTTTACACGATACTGGTTTCACAAAATAATAAAACAAACCGTATAGCCGAGACAACATTGGTGTTTAAGTTAACCATTATCGTTTTATACGATTGACTCAAAGTTTTATGGGAAGATAAGTTTTATTATTTTTATCGAAGAACTTCAATGGAAACTTTAATCGAGGTGAAACAAGAAACGATCGACTTAGAAAATATCAGATGGAGAAAGTGACAATGAGAAGGTGGTCTAGTCTCCGCGGGCGACTTAGACGTTGTTTTGCTTCTATACACCCACGGGGGACTAGACATTGCTTTGTGACTGTCCAGGGGCGACTCTATATTGTTTTGTGTCTAGTCACCCATGGGCGACTAAAGAAAATGTTATGTGTCTAGTCGCGAATGGAAAGATTAGAAATTGTTGGGTGCCTAGTAGCCAATAGGGGACTAGACATCGTTGCGTGTCTAGTCTCTTGGGAGACTAGACATTGTTGAGTGTCTAGTCACATATGGGTGACTAGATGTCGTACGTCTATTTGCCCACTCGTTCACACTTCTCTGTTGTTCCGAAGCTTATTCTTTACGATTTCTCATGAAGTTATTCAGAACGAGTTTTCTTGCATGATAGTCTTAGCAATCCTGAACATTTGATTTTGACCCCAACACTGTTTGAGAGTGAAAGATAGCACCCATACATCACAAGCTCTTGAAAATGCAGCATTACTGATTAATCCCCTAGATAATCTTCTGTGCGAGAGTGCTCAGTAGAGGATAGTGTGGTGTTATAATCGTCAATATGAATCAATGTTTTCTTATTCCAAGTAAAATCAACCCTGATTTTGATTATTAACTTTCAAAATTAATAACGTATAACGAATTAGACTATTATTGATTAGTTTATTTTTCTTTTCTTAATATATGAAAAATAATAATACGTACAATTATGTTCAAATATGTATATATTAGTGGCTTGTCCAAGCTTCTGACAGGATTTAGTATTTTGTATATATGTATGTGATGTGTAAGTGAATATTTATTTTGTTTCAGACATTTTGTATTTGACACTAAATGTTTGGTTGGTGCTGAGGACTTGTCTAAATATATGTGTGATTCGTGGGTGGCTAGAATAAGTTGCTGCAACTCGGCAATAATTTATGTATTGTCAGATGTTCGATATTGAAATTCATGAGATGTTTGTGGTGGTTCATATTTTTGTGTATTTGTTTCAGACCATTATAAAATTTTGTTATTTAATTTTTTATGTTGGGTTTCATAAAGTACGGATGATTATTTCATTATTGTATTCTATACGGTGTTTCACCTTTCGTTGGTTTAATTCAGTCTAGTTTTCTACTAGTCTAATCAAAAATGCATGTGGGGTTAAGTTATATATTTGGGTTGTATAGTTGTACCATTTACAAATGTGGGTGTTTAGAGGGCTTATCTTATTTTGTTGCGACATGTTATGTGATGTTGACCATCAGGACATTTTGTTATCATACTGATCAAGTGACTTGCTAATTTGTCGTCAACTAAATTTGGGAGTTCTTGGTTTTGGTATTGTATTTCGTGGAGTAGATGTGTAACTTTGTGGTGATCAGTTATGTAATGATGCTAGGAATATTTTGGTTCACTTCTATCTTTTATC
>CAKOAT010488488.1:77678-98752 GCA_932364175.1 Eruca vesicaria subsp. sativa
ATATATATATATATATATATATATATATATATATATATATATATATATATATATATATATATATATATATATATTTATTTATATATATATATATATATATATGTATATATATATATATTTATATGAAAAAAAGATTTTCACATATGCTTGTAATAATAACATTTGATGCAAATATAGATGATATTTTTAATATGTCAGCTAGGTGGGAGTTTGTTTTCGTGAAAATTGTTTTTCATTGTTGTTGTAACCACAACAACTTGACATAAACATGCGAGTTCAATTAGTCTAGGTTATTCAGCTCGGATTCGGTCCAACAAAAATCTTACTAAATCACCGAAAATAAAATTCGGTTCGGTACGCTGTTAGTTTAGTTTTTAAATTCCTTCCAAAGTTTGTTTATTTGGGTTTAAAGTATTTTAATTTTTTTGGATAATTTGGTAAATTGCGCTTAGTTCAGTTAGCTGGGTTCCAGATTTTATCAGTACGGTTAGTTCAGTTTAGTTTTTGTTTGGTTTGGTTATGCTGATTCATACTATATAATTGACTCCTCGACAGATGCTACTATTATGATTAGTTAAAGAAAAAAATATCAAAGAATTTGCCACTGCACTAATCTGTAAGTAAGAATACTATTCTTCCTGATATCGTTGAAGTTGTGTTATCCTTAGTGAGGATAATTATAGTAGGAGATTTTTCGGTTACTTTGAGGTTGGGTAGAGGTCAACTGAATGCTGCAGAGTGGGAAAAGTGGATTAATTATGTCGAATTTTTGAACTGCAGAGTGGGAAAAGTGGATTAATTATGTCGAAGTTGGGAATAAAGTAGTTATCAATCCAGATGTGAGACGTTACAAAGAGGCGATCGTCGTGTTTGATCTTTCAACTTTGATCGGCTAGGAGAGAAAAAACTCTAATGTAAGAAGACGCTGAACCTATTATCATGGGTCTAAATTACTAAAACCCAACAAACTTTTTATAATAAATTCAAGGCCAAACAAAAACAAAACCCAATCAAAATACTTTTCTGCAAATGATATTATGATAAATGTTATTTTTTGCCCCAAAGAGAGAAAAATCTACTTTGTTAAATAAAATTTGGAAAGGATTGTGAATATTTTTTATTACAATCAAATTAAACCAATTTTTCAGTTTTATAACTTGTGAAAATAATAGTATGTCTCTGAATAGTATTTAACAGATTATGAAATCTTAACTTTGGTTGATGGCTTAATCAATTTAAAATAACCTTTTCTCTCTTATGTAATCTGATCTAAATTCAAACTTAAATATTAAATATATTGGATATCATTCTTTACAATATCGATTATTGCACATTTCACTTTCATAAATATATATATATATATATATATATATATATATATTAAATAAAAATATTAAACCAAATTGATAAAACAAAATAATTTCAAAGGATATACCTATATATATATATATATATATATATTTATATATATAGTATTTACTTATATGATTCATATGTTAGAAACATCTGCTGGTTACAAAAGTTTGCAAAAAACAATTGGCACAAAAAATATGTATATAAAAACATAATTTTTTAATAAACATTTTTAAAAACATGCCGGATAATTACTCTATTGATTTTTTTCCTAGCAACTTTATCATCAAACTTCCTCTCTTTTATTTCACCATCTAATCCAAGTGAGCATTTCTCAGAGTTGCGTTTTAGGTTAGAAGTTCACTAGTTATAAACCACAAATAGTTTTTAGGGAACTTCTTACAATATATTCTCTCTCTTGGTCATTCTAATCTTTTCCTAGTGTAAAGTACTCCTCTGCAGTTGATCTTTTAGTTCTTTTTGAATGAGAATAACTTAAAAGTATATCTTGTGATGCACTTTATGATTGTTCACCACCAACAGGTCCAACACCATTTGGAAGACATTCTTTGTCATTGTCAATCACTTTTAGAGACTGAAATAATGTAAGACCAAATCAGTTTTAGATACTTAAGAGAGCAAGCAATAACTCAGAATATGGAACAAACAAAAACTACATAAGAGTTATTTTAGCTTAAAATAATCATATGAATCTACACTGTAGCACGGTTGATGATGGCTCCTATAGCTGTAGTTGCTGCAATAGACTGCGCCCCGAAAGTTATATTATTTGCCTTGGCTCTCTTCTGTGGGAAACAGTGTCTACCTCCTACATGATTAATTTCGGGATCAATTTTCCCCTGGGTCTTGTGCTCTCTATGGAAGGCGAGAAACCGCTTCGCCTTTGAAGGGTTCTCAGCATCCCCCGACGCTACCTCTCAACAGCCATTTTACTTGCAAGAGAATGGTGTGAGGGACACAAGCCGGAATCCGAACGGACCAGGAGGCTCGAACAGGTGGAATTCACCTCACCGGCCAACACAGTAGGTGTCAGATCGGCTGGGTGCTTTTGTCAGAGACTCAAACCCTGAAGTTCAAGGATAGTATGGAGTATGTCGACTCTCCTCTGATGGCTGAGGATTTAGCGTTAAGGGAAGCTGTTCTGATGTGCAAAAGAAACGAAGTGAAGTCGCTGCGATTTGAGTCTGCTTCTAGGCAGCTTGTTAAGGCTCTAAACTCAGGAGAAAGTAGAGCTGGATTGTATGGAATTGTTTCTGATTTTCCATCCATTGCTGAAGAGTTTGATTTTGTGTGCTTTTTTTGGATTCCGCATGAAAGGAAAGTTATGGCCGACTGTTTGGAAAAAATGCATTGAATGATGTTGTATCGTTTGTAGTTTATGAGGATGTTAATGTCTCCAACTAAACTTGTCTAATATAAGTAATATGTTTCAAAAAAAAAAAACAAAGAATCTACACTGATCCATTTTAGTCTTGGAGTTCATAACTTGGACCACAAATACCAGTAATATTTTAGTAGGTTACATTGAGCTTTGGACTTTATACAACCAAATGATTAAACACTGATTAGCTATTTTACTGCAGCAAACCTAACATACCACTCACTGCAATCACATATCTACTCAGCAGTTATCCATTAAGAAGAGGGATCAGTCTGATGTATTCAGAATGGAGATCAATAGAGTCACTTCTAAGAAATCAGATTAAGATATTAAGCTTCGACTACACAACTCGCAATCTACTGCAATCACATACGCAAATCAATCGTACATAAGCAATATAAGAGATCAACAACATGGATAGATCAAATCAAACCAAACACAGTTAAGAACAGAGATCAATAGAGTCACTTCTAACGATTTCGTCAAAATGATCAAATCAAACCTAGAAAATTAAGATATATCATGAAACCCAAAAGACGAAATGGACTCAAAAACGAAGATGAAAATGTCATTGATGTGTGATCAGTGACCCAAAATCAACAATTATGTGCTGATTGATGTCAATGGTGGCTATGGTGAAGAGAGACCAAAGAGACTATGGTGAAGATGAAGACGTGATTGATGTGTGATCAGTGACTTAAAATCAACAATTATGTGGTTATTGATGTCAATGGTGGCTATGGTGAAGAGATACCGGAGAGACCATGGTGAAGAGAGATCAAAGAGAATCACACACGAGAGAGAGAGAAGAAAATGAAGACAAGAAGAGAAGAGAAGAGAAGAGAAGAGAAGAGAGAGTTGAGATAGGATCTCACCAAATGGGATGGATTGGATAATCCATATACATATATTGATCCAAACCAATGCTAATCTAACTCACAAATCCATAAACCATTAATCCAATAATATCCAATTTCTTGACTCATTAAAGTCCATGGGTTGGTTTGGTTTAGATTGATTCACTAATTTATATCTATTTTGATACTTCTTGTATATATAGTATTAAATAATCTGATATCTCTATGTGTTAAATTAACCAAATACGCACAACAAAAACGGTGCAAATAATGCGAATAACATAAATGCGATTGTATTTTTTATAATTACAAATAAACATTTTAAAGAAAAAATAATAAAAATAAATATATATGTGCACGGTCGTGCGGATTTTTTTCTAGTTAAGTTTGATTTATTAAGAGCTAAATTAATAGTTTACATGTAGATGCATTCCAAATATTCCATTCGGGTATGGCCTCTAAATGATATGAAAATTTACCTTACTTAATTAAATTTAGGAATAAGTATAATTTTATCATATTAATTATCAAATTTAATTTTAAATGATGACTATTTTATAGTATCCTAAATTTATGATGAAACTAAATTAATATATATAAATATTTAAAATGTTTAATAAAGATTTATAATCGTGTATAAACCTACATCATTTCATAAATAATAAACCCTAAATAAGTGCTTTTAAAACAAAATAGAGATAAAAGGCTCAAAATTTTTAAGTTATGAAAAGTTATATGTGTAATAAAAGTAAATTATTTTGTTCAAGATCCCAGGGTTTCTTTGAGCCGGCCATGTTTGGTTTAAGACCAAGCTTGTGTTTAGTTTACTAAAGCTTGTATATAAACTCTTGGTCTTATGGTTTGTATGTTTGAGAGATTGTAATAACAGAAAACAACTTCCTTTGAGATCTTCTTCCTCCTGAAACTTTCTTTTCACTAACAAAACTAGTTAAAGAAGTATTATAAAATAAATATTTATAAAAAAAAAAAAATTGAATTCAGCAACGTTACAACTTACCATGTGTAGTGTTAGCTTTCTCAAGCACGAAAAAATGAAGGCGGTATGTTTTTCTACCTTTTTCAAGCACGATGTGATATATTATGCTGAGATCTGTGTGGGTAATCCACCACAAAAGTTTAATGTTGTATTCAACACTAGTAACTCGAATGGATTCCTGTTACGTTGTGGCCTACTAGAACTGTCAATCCACATCCAAAATTTAATGCCAAAACATCAAAGATGTATACTGCGACGTATGACAAAACCGCTAAACCTAAACATATTATTGTTTTTGCCATATGTCGCAAAAAAATTTGGGTGCTAATTGACAGTTCCAGTTGGCCACGACATAGAATGAATCCAGAGATTAGAGCTTCCTGTGTCAAACACAACGATAAACTTCTAGGGTGGATTAACGACACTGATCTCACCATAATAGATCACGTCGGAAAGTTGTTCAAACCCACCAGTACTGCACTACCGCTGACATTAATATTCTTCTCCTTGATTCTGAAACTTAATGTGCCATTGGATACTTGTAAGCAACAATAATTTGGAATGATTGTTGACATCAAGAGAAAACCCCTGAAGGTTAACATTTTTGTAGAAAAGGTTTATATAGAGAATACTAAAAAGAAGCAGAGATACATCAGCCTTTCGATCTTTATGATGAGAGTAGAAGAGATGCATAATGAGAGTAGAAGAGAAAGATAGATACTTATAAGCTTTTCAATGAGTTTCATAATTCGTTATTTTACGTTATAACTTTTATTTTATGTTAACATACATAACATGTTAAAACAATGATCAACCTGTTTTTGTTGTTGTAGTTTGCGATTCAACATATTTTGATCATTTTCTTAATATTGTCAAATACTCTTAGGTGACAATTTATTATTCACCACAAATAGGGGAAATTTTGTAACAGTTTGAATATATACTATGATAAAAAGTAGAGCTCAGATATAATTGTGGGAACCGAAATTCACACTGTCGATTTTCCGTCAAATATGAAAACTTAAGAAAAACCCTAATTCTCCAGAGGTCATAGATCTCTGCGGAAACACACTAAAACGAAAAAGATGAACAAAATATAGATGAAGATATTGTGCAAAGGCTTATTATTCATATGAATAAAGAGATTGAAACGTGTTACAAAAAGAATCGCGGAGTTTAGACAACCAAACGTTCTAAGAATTCGATTTGCTAGTCTAGCCACCTTAGTCCTAAATTCGTCTAAGCTAACAGCGGTTTTTCTAGGTCTAAAAAGCTCTCTCTCCTCTTGACTTTGACCTCATGCTAATATACTACTTCTCTAGGCGGTTGATCTTGTCTTTTCCGCCCCGATTCGCGTTTATCGGAAATCTTCCATTTATCTTTATCTTCCCATTTTTCTTTGGAAAACTTCTATTGTGTCTTCAAACTTCGAATTTATCCATTCCTGCGAATAATGGGTAAACCTTCATCATATCTTTGGGATGGATCTCGTCTAAAGTCGTGAGTGGGCCTTTATCGCGTTTGAGGACTTTCCGGGCCATTTTGCGACTTTAGCTGTTTTACGATTTATACGGGATCGTTCCATGATACGATACTGTTTTCGTAAAATATCTCGAGTTAATCGTATAGCTTGGCAGTGTCCGGTGTTTCGTTTAACCTTTGCCGTTTTATACGATTTACTCGAGGTTTTACGAGAAAACAAGTCTTTAGCGGTTTTTTATAAAATATCTCGAGTTAATCATATAGTTTGGAAATGTCCGGTGTTTCGTTTAACTGTTCCCGTTTTTAGGGATGTCAAAGTGGGGACTGGGCCGCAGGACAGGCCCAATAAAACCTGTGGCGGGACGTGTTTGGGCTTAGGTTTTGGTACTCCGCAAAATTGCGGGCCTCGCGGGATGGGTCATCTGCGGTATGGGTTTTAGGCGGGACGGCCCAACGAAGACCACGGTTCGCCCTAAATACCGCTTCCTCTTCTCCATGCACTTATGTCGCCGACCTGAAAAACAAAAAGAGAGAGAGAGAGAGAGAGTGAGAGAAAGTCGAGATCGCAGCCACAGAAATGGATCTCCTCGAGTTAAGGAGCTCCGGCAACGGCAGATGTTTGAACGCGAAGAATTCTGGCAGGTGGTGGAGGGTCATCGTCTTCTCTCGATGTCTTTGACAAGATTGTTGTTGAGCTTCCACCGTAGACGATGATGATCCCTCATCCTGTTGGAATTTTGAGCGAAGGCCGATGGTGTTGACTCCCTCCTTCTCTCCATGCATGTCTTCGAAGATTTGAGGTAATGAAAAACTTTGTGGTTGATGTCGATTTCATTAATTTTTCCATGCATGTTCTTCTCTAAGACTCTAACTTCAGTTTTCTCCTTGCATGTTCTTCAATCGGAGCTTCCATTCAACTTGTACCTCCAGTGAGGAGTCCTCCTGCTTTTTTTCTCTCCTTCCGACGAGTTCTCCGGCGACGATTGTATCCTTAAGAAGTTAAGAATAATGCTGAAGTTAAATAAATTTATATAATTATTTAATATTATAGTTTTATTTATAAAGGTTTAATAAATTTATATATTTAATTAATATTATAGATAAATTTACAAAAGTTAAATAAATTTATATAATTAGTTAGTATTATAGATTTATTTATAATTTAAAAAATTTATATAATTAATTAATATTATAGATGTATTATAAAAGTTAAATAAATTTCTATAATTAGTTAATATTGTATATTAATTTATAAAGGTTTAATAAATTTATATATAATTAATTAATATTATAGTTTAATTTATAGAATTTTATAAATTTAGATAATTAATTAATATTATAGATTAATTTATAGAAGTTTAATAAATTTAGATAATTAATTAATATTATAGATTAATTTATAAAAGTTTAATAAATTTATATAATTAATAAATATTTTATGTTGTTAATTTATAAAATTTAAAAAATTATATAATTAATATTATAGAGTAGTTTATAAAAGTTTAATAAATTTATATAAATAATTAACATTATAGATTAATTTTAATAATTTTATACATTGGTCTTGAGTATAGAAGGTACTTCTGCTAAATTTGTTAAATTTGTTTGATTGATTTTATTGTGTGTGTTAAAAAAATGAATTATATATGATTGCTTGAATTGAGTGTTATTTGAGTTGCTTTGCTTGAACTGATATTACTTGTGTTCTGTGTCAAGTTGATGTAGTGATTGTGAGTTTTAAGTTAGTGTTCTGTTAATTGAGTTGCATTACTTGTCTTTTACTAGGTCAGTGAACTTAAGACTCCGAGCTTGTTAGAAATCATCCTAAGAACTGAAGGGTGATTGTTCACGAGCTCGGCAGCTGAACTCACTGCGAAGTTAAGACTAGACTGAACTCTTTAACTTTGTGAATTGTGCTGTTTATTTTTCAGCATAGGTTGATGTATATGTCTCGGTTAGCTATTTGTCTTGACTTGATTACTGATTCACTTATGTCGCTTTATTTTTATCTTTTTCGCATGAGATGATGGAGTGATCATGAACAAGGAAGCAGGATCATCAAGTTCAAACAACTGAAGCTCTAAGTTCATCGCAGCTTTAGAGAACTAAGGTGAGTAACTTACTCTCTGGAATGTAGATTAGGTTTTTAATTTGGTTGCATTACGTAGGTTACAGATCATTGTTTAGCTTTCCGTGTACTTGCATAAAAATTTTAAATATTTAAAAATCAATATTAACAGTTTTTAATTATAATTTTAACAAAATTTAGAAAGCCCTTAACTAAAACCGCAAGACGTGAGAGAGAGACCAAAAAAAAAAAACACTAGAACCTAGCCTACAAGAACCGCAAAACCTAGAGAGAGAACATGGGATCTAGAGGCGACTCAGAAGAGCAGGCATTTGATCCGAACTACGTACCACTAGATACAGTCGACTTGGAAACTCAAAACTTCATAGCTAGGCTTAGGCCTGGGCATTCGGGGTCCCAATCGGTTTTCGGTTTTGTCCATTCGAGTCTCGGTTCTTCGGGTTTATCAAAATCAGCCCCATTCGGATTATTTGAAAGCTCGGTTCGGGATTGGTTTGGGTTCTACCGGGTTCGGTCTGGGTTAGTAAATTTTTAAAGAACCGGTATAACCCGTTATACTTTCGGATTTGGGTCCCAGTCGGTTCTTTGGTTTAAAAATACTTAATTTTTACCTACTTTGTAACCAAATCATAAGTACAACCGGTTCTTCAGATTTAAAGTACTGATGTGTAACTATTTTGTAACCAAAACATAAATAAAATTGATTCAAAAATTAGAAAAGAACATCAAACTTGATCATTCAAAATCAAATGAAATGTAAACATAGTTATTAATAGAAAGAAAATCAAATAAATGAAACGATAAAACGAAAACCAAGTTCTTAAAACAGAAGCTTAATCTAAAAAAATTAAGTTTCAATCGCCATTTTCAACCATCAACCTTCATATAATAGATAATTATTTTAGATGTTTAGTAATATCTTAAAATACTTTAGATATATATTAGGAATTAAAATCATGTTTGGTACACGCTCTTATTAAAAAAATTGAATGTTTCGGATTCTATCGGATATCCATTTAATTTCGGGTTCGGTTCAGATAATACCCATAACCCGAAATATCGAAAAACAAGATCCATTCGGTATTTAAATCGGGTTTGGATCGGTTCGGATTCATTTTTATCGGACCGGACACGGTTCGGGTTTTCGGGGTCGGTTTATTTTCCTAGTCCTAGCTAGGCTTGTTGCAGAAGAAAAAAATGTTGATCGGGTCGCTAAAGATGATGTAGCTTGCGTTCCTGGAAAGAAACAAGGAAGCAAAAGAAAGCTTATCAGTCTTGTCGATGAAACTGATGATTCTGATGTTGAAATCACTCCATCAACCCACAAAACCAAGCCTCACAAAAAGACTACTTTTGGAACAGCCTCGAGGAAACCGATGTTGCAATCCACTATAGATGGTGGCATTGGCTCATCCTCACAAGCGTGTAGGAAGTTTGTTCCTATGATGTCTGTGATTCGTGGAGGGAGAAGAAAGGATGTGCCTACTCAATAGCCAAAGAAGAAGGTTGTGCCTCTAAGTCGCAAAAGTAGAAGAAGAAGCTCGTAGAGGACATACTGGACTTTGACGAGGAACTCGATGATGATGAACTCGATGACGAGGAAAGGGAAGAGAGGCAAAGATCAGATGTGTGGACCAATTTTAAGGTGGTACATAAAGCCAACGGAAAGTTGAAAGCTGCATGCAATCATTGCAGGAATGAGTATGCATGGCATTCCCATTCGCATGGAACCAGTGGGATGAGAAGGCATCGTAATAGATGTAAAATGTATCCAAGGAATCGAGGAAGGCAACAACAACTCAACCCCGAGGGAAAAGATGTTCCTCGCAAATATGATCATGCTGTGTTTAGGCAGATGGTAGCTAAGACAATAGTACAACATGATTTACCTTACTCGTACGTGGAGTATGAAAAAGTGAGAGACACATGGAAGTATTTGAATGCTGATGTCCAGACCATTTGTTGAAACACAGCGAGTGCAGATGTGTATCGATTATATGAAAATGAGAGAGACACACTGAAGAGGGAATTAGGGAGTCTTCCTGGACGAGTGTCTTTCACAACTGACTTGTGGACATTAGTGAAACGGGAAGGATACATGTGTGTGACAGCACATTACATTGATCGGAATTGGAAGTTGAACAGCAAGATCCTGGCTTTTTGTGCTCTACCTCCATCACATGACAGTATGAAAATTGCGATCCGCTTCCTTGATACACTGAAAGAGTGGGAAGTTGATAAGAAGGTATTCTCTGTCACTATAGATAATGCTACAAGTAATGTCACTGTAGATAATGCTATAAGAAGGTATTTGCTTTATTACAATTTGAGATTTGTTTTTTAAGTTGTTTGTTTTTGTTTGAGTACTATGATTTGGTGTTTTTCTAAAATTCAATTTGGTTAAGACTTAACATTTCATCTTCTACATGCACTTTATCATAAACTTTATGAATCCTAACTTTATGAATGCAGAAAATAGACTTGAAGTGAATGCTTAATGTAATTGTATACAGAATGTAAATGATGTCCAGAACTATATATAACAAATTTTGTGAGCTTAAATAGAAAATGGTTGATATATCTTCAATATGTGCACACAGGTATGTTGTGGAGCAGCCTGAACCGTCTTAGACCTCCATGAAGCGCCTTGGAGCAGTCTGATGCATCATTGACGTCTAGCCCGCGGGACGGCCTGTAGAAGCCTAGGCATTTAGTGGGGCGGGATTGGGACGGCCTGCTGCAGACCGCAGCCCGCGTGGGACAGTACCGCCATGACCCGTGAGAAGCCGAGCCCGCTGCGGTACGGGATGGGATGGCTTGTTTGAAAATCCTAGCGGTTTTGTACGATTTACTCGAGGTTTTACGAGAAAACAAGTCTTTAGCCGTTTTTTATCGTAAAACTCCAACGGTAAGACGGATCGAGACGAAAAGATAGATGTTCCGATAACGGTTCAGAGTACGAGCGAGTTGAGGGACGTGGACGGTTTGGTTCAGCTCGCCAAGACAACAAACTGGTCAGGACGGCCAGCTGGCCGGTTGGCGAGCTGGACGGGACAGTTCAGCCCGCTAGCCGGCGAGCTGGTCAAGCACGGCCAGCTCGCCGGTTGGCGAGCTGGATGGGACAGTTATATCGCCAGCCAGCGAGCTGTTCAAGCACGGCCAGCTCACCAGCTGGCGAGCTGGACGGTTGTTCGGTTTCGGTCGTTTCTTGTTTTCTTGACCTGAGATCCTTTAGGAGAATATAGGAAGAAGTAAGCGTAGACGTTGATTTCAAGATTACCGGTTTTTTACCCCAATAGTTAGCCCCCCAGCTCGCAAGTTTGAGGAAGATTCTTGCGGGCGAGTAGAGTTGTTAATCGGAATCTATGGCTTCGATCGTTTCTTCTTTTCTTTTTTTTATTGCGTAAAATGGACTCCTCCTTTTTTCTATAAGTATTGGATCATCACTTCTCACTCTCTTCACATATCCCCAAATTCTCAAACTTCCTCCAACTTCTCTCTAGGAAATTTCCTTGTCAAGATGTCTTTTCCCAGTGATGATCAGCAAACCATGAAGTCTTGGTCAACAACAATTCCGCAGCAGGCCCGCGGGATTCTCACATCTCAGAATTCCTTTTGTTTCAGGAAGAGATGGATCGCTGCAATGCTGAAGAGGCGGTGAGCCCAGTTCGTGCAACCCCGACGGATCTGTCCGCTCTTGTAGAGGCATCTGAAGTTGTTCTGGACATGTCGGAAAGTGTTGCTACGGAACCTTCAGCGAATACCACTGCCGAACCATCGAGTTCATCCGCTGCCCCGACTTTTAATGAGGTCGAACCAGCCGTGGTCTCAAAGCGTCCTCCTCCAGCCAAGAGAGTGATTGTTTTGGGGCTGCCGGCGCTTAGTGCGACGCTGGCCTCTTCGGCCAAAGGTCGCAAAAGACCTTGCACAAACCCCAATGCGGCCAAAAAAAAGAGATGTACGAAAGGTTCCGAGGCTGGTCCCTCATCGAGCAAGGCGCTGAGCTCTGGTCTGATGTCGCAACATCGAGCCAAGGTATAGATTTGCAAGTACACCTTTAACGTATCTTTATTAGTACTTTTATTTGGTGCCTGACCGTCTATCTTGTCGCTCAGTTTGTCTCGTTAATCGATGGAGTGATTGACGAATGTGGGTTCGAGGTCGAGCGTTTGGCGAAGGAACTAGCTGGGTCGCATGAAAGGTGTTGGGGTCAAAATCGGTACGACGGAATCAACGGCCGAAACTCCCCGCAGAAATATAAAAGGAATCGTTTTGTAAAACCCGAAGAATCGTTATATAAAACTCGAGGATCGTTTTATAAAACTCGAGAATCGTTTTATAAAACTCGAGAATCGTTTTATAAAACCCGAGGATCATTTTATAAAACTCGAGAATCGTTTTATAAAACTCGAGGATCGTTTTATAAAACTCGAGAATCGTTTTATAAAACTCAAAGAATCATTTTATAAAACTCGAGAATCGTTTTATAAAACTCGAAGAATTGTTTTATAAAACTTGAGAATCGTTTTATAAAACTCGAGGATCATTTTATAAAACTCGAGAAGCCGTTTTATAAAACTCGAAGATCATTTTATAAAACTCGAGAAGCCGTTTTATAAAACTCGAAGATCGTTTTATAAAACTCGAGAAGCCGTTTTATAAAACTCGAAGATCGTTTTATAAAACTCGAAGATCATTTTATAAAACTCGAGAAGCCGTTTTATAAAACTCGAAGATCGTTTTATAAAACTCGAAGATCGTTTTATAAAACTCGAAGATCTTTTTATAAAACTCAAGAAGCCGTTTTATAAAACTCGAAGATCGTTTTATAAAACTCGAGAAGCCATTTTATAAAACTCGAAGATCATTTTATAAAACCCGAGAAGCCGTTTTATAAAACTCGAAGATCGTTTTATAAAACTCGAAGATCTTTTTATAAAACTCGAGAAGCCGTTTTATAAAACTCGAAGATCGTTTTATAAAACTCGAGAAGCCGTTTTATAAAACTCGAAGATCGTTTTATAAAACTCGAGAAGCCGTTTATAAAACTCGAAGATCGTTTTATAAAACTCGAAGATCGTTGTATAAAACTCGAAGATCGTTTTACAAATCCGCGAAAAACCGAAACCGCCGTAAAACGCGAACTAGAAGTCCCTCGACTAGTTCGCCCACCGGTGAACTAAGCCAGCTTGGCTTAGTTCGTCGGTGGGCGAACTAGTCCCATCTCGACTAGTTCGCCCACCGGCGAACTAGTCCCATCTCGACTAGTTCGCCCACCGGCGAACTAGTCCCATCTCGACTAGTTCGCCCACCGGCGAACTAGTCCCATCCCGGCTAGATCGCCATAGGGCGAACTAAGAGGTGCTGACTTTGCCCCACTGGTTCTTTTTGCCTAGTTCGCCATAGGGCGACCTAGCCAAGCTGAACTAGCTCGCCGTACGTCGAGCCGACCATCCCGAGCCTCGATCTCCCACATCCTTGATTCAAGGCATACGTCCTTTGACACAATCGTATTCCCAATCACGGTCGAAATGTCTCCCGTTTCATCTCGATCCGTCCTATCGTTCGAGTTTTACGATAAAAACCGTAAAACTCCGTTTTCCTGAAAAGAACTCGAAGAAATCGTATAAAACGGTAACGGTTGATCAAAACACCGAACATCGCCTAAACTATACGATTTATCCGAGATTCTTTGTTAAGATTATAAAAAACGCGTTTTTAATCAAAACGTCGAGAGAATCGTAAAAAACGGCATCGGATCAGGAAACGGACTCGTTAAAGTCGTAAAAAGGTTTTTATCGTAAAACGGCCCGAAAGGTCCTAAAACACGATAAAAACCCATCTCGCGACGTTAACGAAATCAAACCCAAAGATACGATAACGCTTTGACGATCTACTCGTAGACGGAAGATAAAAGGCAAGTTTGAAGATAAATAGAAGATTTCCGCAGAAGAAAAAGAAGGATCGACAGATATGGAAATTTCCCGAAATATTCGGTTTCGAGCAAAATGGAAAGGCTATGTTGGGGTCAAAATCGGTACGACGGAATTAATAGCCAAAAATCCCCGCAAAAATACAAAAGGAATAGTTTTATAAAACCCGAAGAGTCGTTTTATAAAACTCAAAGTCATTTATAAAACTCGCAGACCATTTTATAAAACTCGAGAAGCCGTTTTATAAAACCCGAAGATCGTTTTATAAAACTTGAGAAATCGTTTTATAAAACTCGAGAATCGTTTTATAAAACTCGAGGAATCGTTTTATAAAACTCGAGACGCCATTTTATAAAATTCGAGAAATCGTTTTATAAAACTCGAAGATCGTTTTATAAAACCCGAAGATCGTTTTATAAAACTCGAGAATCGTTTTATAAAACTCGAGAAGCCGTTTTATAAAACTCGAGAAATCGTTTTATAAAACTCGAGAATCGTTTTATAAAACTCAAGAAATCGTTTTATAAAACTCGAGAAATCGTTTTATAAAACTCGAGAATCGTTTTATAAAACTCGAGAATCGTTTTATAAAACTCGAAAGGCTGTTTTATAAAACTCGAGAAATCATTTTATAAAACTCGAGAATCGTTTTATAAAACTCAAGAAATCGTTTTATAAGACTCGAGAAATCGTTTTACGAAACCGCAAAAAACAAAAACAGCCGTAAAACGCGAACTAGTCATGACTAGTTCGCCCACGGGCGAACTAAGAGATGCTCAACTAGTTCGCCCATCGGCGAACTAAGCCGGCCCGGCTTAGTTCGCCGATGGGCGAACAAGGATCACTCGACTAGTTCGCCCATCGGCGAACTAAGCCGGCCCGGCTTAGTTCGCCGATGGGCGAACTAGAAACTTCCTGGACGTCCCGAGCCTCGTTCGCCCGCATTCCCGATTCGAAACTTACGTCTTTCGACACGGTCGCGTTCTAAACCACGGCCGAAACATCTCCCGTTCCATCTCGATCTGACCTATCGTTCGAGTTTTACGATAAAAACCGTAAAACTTCGCTTTCTCGATAAAGAACTTGAAGAAATCGTATAAAGCGGCGACGGTTAACGAAACACCGAACATTGCCTAAACATACAATTTATTCGAGATTTCTCGTCGAAATCATAAAAAATGCGTTTTTAATATAAAACGTCGAGTAAATCGTAAAAAACGTGTTTTAATAAAAAGTCGAGTAAATCGTAAAACCTTACGATTAACACGAGGAATTTATTAAAAACGATGTCAGATCAGGAAACGAACCCGTAGAAAGTCGGAAAACGGATTTATCGCAAAACGGCCCGGAAGGACCTAAAACGCGATAAAAACCCATCTTGCGATCTTAACGGAATCTAACCCGCAGATTCGATAACGTTTTGACGGTTTACTCGCAGGAGGAAAATAAAAGTCAAGTTTGAAGATAAAAGGAATGTTCGAAGAAAAATAGAAGATTTCCGCGGAAGAAAAGGAAGGATCGAGAAAAATGGAAAATTCCCGATATAGTCAAATCTAGGCGAAATGGAAAGACCGGATGGCCAAGGCGAGGAGTATATAAATAAGAGGTTTCGGGCAGAAGCAAAGGACACAATTTTTAGAGTTCTCACCACCAAAATTAGCATTTAGGAATATTTGCGTTTTCTGTTAGCGAGCTGCGTCTCAATTAGGGTTTTCGTTCTTAGATTCTAAGGATTTTGCCGACGGCTCACACAGCTTTGGCCTCTCTTTTGTACCAGTTCTTACGCAGATTCGGAATAAGAACCTTCTTGCTTTCAATTTCGTTATTTCCGTTTTAATTTAGAAGTTCATCGTTTTCTTAATATTCGTTGTGCGGTTCTGCATATAGCCGGTTCCTCTAGAAACTTAGGGTTTTCCCGAAGTTTCCTTTTTTACGATTATTTGACAGTAGGTGGATTTTGGTTCCCACAGTTTGGCGCTAGAAGGAGGAGAAGGGGTCGGATCTTTCTTACACCGAAGCCGCAACATATCCAACGAAGAAACGATGACTGGTGACAACCAAACTCGCGACGAACGCGATAACGTTGAAACAACACCACCACAAGGAGCGTCTGCGGCCAACGCTACAAACGCTAACGCCGAGAACCTCGAGAAGATGCTCTCCGAGTTTAAAAAAAAATCGGAAGAGCAGGAAAATCTCATCGGTTCGCTCGCGAAACGAATAGAAACCCTAACCGCAAAAACCCGAGCAATTCGCCCTCGCGGAACTACTAAGATCCGCGAAAGGAGGCTCGACTTTGGCGCTCCTACGGATCGTCCCAGAACCGAGCAGGAAAACGTACCGGAAAAGGATTGCGGAAAAGATAATCTTGACGCGACGCTGAACGAATCGGAGAAACCTCCTACTCACGAACAAGAGACCGAGGGTGACGGCATCGAAAGGGTTAACCTGGAGACAAGCGACCAGGCCAATTCGACAGACGAAGACGCTGACGTCCATCCTAGGAGAAGAAAGAGTCGAAGTCCTCTGCCAGAGTCTTCTCCCGAACGTTCGTATACTGGACACGAAGGGGAACTCGACTTCGCGCGATACGCAAAAACTGCCGAGGAGCGATCTCCGGTCACTCGCAGCAAACGCCGACAAGGTCGGAAAACTGCTGGCGGTCTGACCGAGATGCGCGATCTCCGCGAATATATCACCAAAACGGCCGCAGCGGTAAAAGCGGTGAAATCCCATATTCACCACGCTACCAGCGCCGCACCCGAGATCGATCGGCTACTGTACGAGTCTCGGAAAACGCCCTTCACGTCCCGCATCACCGAGATCAAACTTCCCGATCCCGGAAAGCTTAAGGTGCCGACTTACAACGGGACGTCTGATCCCAAAGCGCACCTACAAGCGTTCCAGATCACCATGGGACGAGCCAAACTCAAGGACCACGAAAAAGACGCAGGCTACTGCCGTCTCTTCATCGAAAACCTAGAAGGAGCCGCGCTCGAGTGGTTCGCCAAACTTAGGCGAAATTCGATCGGAAGTTTCCGTTGATTGGCTTCGGAATTCCTGAAGCAGTACTCGATGTTCATTAACCCGGAAACCTCCGACGCCGACCTCTGGAGTTTGGTGCAGATGGAGGACGAATCTCTCCGCGATTTTATGAGCAGATTCAAACTCGTCATGGCTAGGGTCAGCGGAATCAGCGACAAAGCCGCCATCGACGCGTTAAGGAAATCGCTCTGGTATAAATCAAAGTTCCGCAAATGGATAACTCTCGAGAAACCGCGGACGATTCAGGATGCGCTCCATAAGGCCACTGACTTCATAACCATCGAAGAGGAGACCAAAATCCTGTCCGAAAAGCATAAGCCGACGAAAACATCCGCAAAGGATAACGCGTCCGAGCAGAAGCAGAAAAAGAGGAACTCTCGTAACGACAAATTCGTCCATCACAAGGGACATGATCTCCAAGGAGCGCAGAACTACGCCATCAACTCCGGTTCGGAGCAAGGGCGAACTACGGGAAACACGTGGACGAGAAATTCGAATTACGACGAGAATTCTTTCTGCGACCTCCACCAAACCCGCGGGCATTCCACCGTGAACTGCAAAGTTCTCGGCGCCAGACTTGCCGCAAAATTTGCCGCGAGAGAACTTTCCGAGATATCTAGCGTAAAAAATCTCATCCGCGATTCGGATCGCCCTCCGAAGAACGACAAGAACGCGCGAGCGGAAACTCCGCCTCAGGGAAACCAGTCAGGCGAAAAGCGCGGACGAAGACAAGACGAGAGGGGTAACAACGCTAACCGCCAAAAATCAACATGATTATCGGCGAATCGCAATACTACAACGACACCGTCTCGTCTATAAAATCCTACCAACGCAAAGCCGAAACCGGCTCGAGTTGGAAGGTACCGACGGATGACCCTCCGAAAGGAGTGATTTCATTCAGCGACGCTGAAACCGGCGAAATCGACCAACCTCACGCTGATCCTCTCGTCATCGACTTAGTAATAAGCGATTTGGAAGTTGCTCGGATCTTGGTCGATACTGGGAGTACTGTCAACGTGATCTTCCGCAATACGCTAGCACGCATGGGGATCGATCTCTCGGAAGTCGAGCCGATTCCAAAACCGTTGACTAGTTTCTCCGGCGAAACGTCAATGACCCTGGGATCAATCCGACTACCGGTCGCCGCAAAAGAAGTGACGAAAATTGTTAGTCGATTTCCCGGCTATCTACAACGTGATTATGGGCACGCCTTGGATAAATTCCATGAAGGCGGTTCTGTCCACCTACCACTTAGGCATCAAATTCCCGATGCCTACGGGAGTCGCAGTAATTTGGGGATGCCAAAGACAATCGCGATCTTGTTTCCTGGCCGAACATAAGCTGAGGCAATTGGCGGTCGCGATTGTGAAACCAAAACGGGCAAAGGTCACGCCACCGCCCGCAGAAGACGACTCAAAGCAAGCAACGGCCGAGAAACCAGAAGTTTCCGCACCCATCGCTTCCATCCGACCGGAGGAGACAATTCCGGACAAAGACATCGATCCCGCGACTGAAGCGATCGAGAAGTCTGCGACAGCCGAGTAAGCACACTCGCGCAAACAATCAGAACTACGAGATGGCTTGATTTCCGAAAGGAATACGTAGGAAGCTCGCCTAAAGACGAGTTCAGCTATCCCCCCTTCCAAAACAGGGGGGGAGTGGATGAGTATACGAGTATTCGTATACTCCCAAAATTTTTTACAAAATTTCTTTTAGCTTTGTAACCGTAAAATTTTCGAAATTTTTAATAAAGACAAAGTTAGAATATCTCCGCTACTATCGAAAAACGCAAATCCGGAAAATCGCTTCCGCCGTAACAACTACTTAATCGTTTTCTTAAAAATTTGCATATCAAAATATTTTCGGAAAGAACTGGCGAGACGTCGCCTAAATTCTCAAAGAAAAATATTTATCCAAAGTCCGTCCGCGACTATAAAAACACGAACGCTCTGCGATTGGCCCCGTCGAGCACGCTAGCCGTCCTAAACAAACGCACCGACCTATCGGTCCGCATACATCCGACGAGGATAAAATAGCGCGCTATAAAAGAAATCCAAGTTTTTGGTCAGCACTTCCGGGCAACTTAGAAATTGTTCCCGGTGAGATGCTCGGTTCCAACCAGACGAATCGTATAAGCCGAGAACCTATCGCGGATTCTAAATCGGTATGGAATCAGGTTAAAATCGCAACGGGCAAAACGAAAGCCGACTAGTCATCGCACAGCCCCAATCCAAAAGTAAACCTAGGTCTTGCCCTAAACCCAGCACACTGGTCGCTAACGTCTCAAGGCATGAATCGAGATGCTAAATGCATGTCTCTTCGCCCACATCTAAACACTCGCGAAAATCGAAGTCTCCCGAGTTAACGAATCGGACGATTTACACCAAAGAGTTAGATACGGGATGACAACTCGTCTTCTTTCCTCTACATCTAACACGAAACACGAATTTCATACTTAGAAAATTTTTTTATTAAGAAAGTTTTCGAATACGCACCACCCAGCGGTAGGGATTCAAAGACACCAACGGCCAGTCCCGGAAAAACAACAACAGAATCGAAAACTAATAATATCACACATTGAAATCATCAAACGCAGGCTGATCGACTTCATCATCCACGTCCGAAATCCTAGGACCGACTTCAACCGAATCCGGCGACACCACGATGGGATTCCATTGATCCCACATGCGCGCCTTAAGGTCGAAAAATTCGGACTGCATATCTCTTTCCCGATTCAGGTTTTTCCGCCGCGCAGAGAATTCCTTAGTGAACGAATACCCTTCATTCTGAGTTAGGGATAACCCATGAACGATCCCGCGACATTCGCGATAATCACCATGCGCTCGTTGAACAACTTCCGCATCCGAACAACCGGTTGCAAATCGCTCGCGACGAGCCTTCATCTCCTCGGAAACCTCTCGTTTGCCCGCACGACGAGCACGACGAATCCTTTGGTCGGAAAGCTCCTTTGCACGACGAGACCCAGCTGCACACTCATCCCTCACACGAGCAACCTCCCTCGCAACCACTTCTTCGGCTTGGTTAGCCTCGACCTCTGCCTGAAGACGAGCAACTTCTTTTTCGGCCATGTTCGCCCGAAACTCGGCAAGGGGAGCTTCAGCGGTACGGCTGTCTAGGGCTCGGCTCATGATAAGGAAACCCTACCAAAAAGAAAAGGATTAAGCGATATCATAAAAACTGCTCGAAAAAGAAAACAATAAACACACGTACCTCCTTAGCTTTCTCAGACCCCCTAATAAACTCCGGGACTTGATCATGATCGATGTCCGGAAAAAGGGAGGTCGATGACCCGCCCGCCTTCGTCCAGACGCCTTCGTCCGTCTGACTATCAAGAAAATCCTTGAGAATATTGTCAGGAGAAGTCGCGCGTTCAGAATCATCATCTTCGACAACCGGATTTTTATCCTTTCGGAAGCCTGATCTGCCGCTCCTCGTCGAGGGAACATGCGGAATAAACTCTCCAGTAAACGGATCCTCTTCAAAAACCGGTGAATTCTCAAAGATTCGAGATCGGAAGAGGGCAACCGCTTGGCGGACGCGTTGTGGAGAAAAACTGCACCAACCAACTTCACCACGTTTGAGAGAAGTCGTGATGCTCTGGAGATCCGCGGGATACGAAGGCAAAGGGTTGGCCACTGCGGAAAAACAAAAACGAATTAAATAAGAAGTGTGGGAACCGAAATTCACACTTGTCAATTTCCGTTAAATAAGGAAACTTAGGAAAACCCTAATTTTCCAGAGGAACCGGATCTCTGCGAAAGCCAACGACAAGTAACCAAATAAATGCGGAAAAATATCAAAAACATAATAAAACGAATTTATAAAGAAAGTCGATCTTATTTTCGATTCGCGTAAGAGCGTTGCGATCATTACAAGGATTACAAAGGCTTTGGCT